>JAPKLW010000081.1:957742-969218 GCA_026898455.1 Plectranthus barbatus
CCGATTTGGTACAAGTTTTCAAAGAGTTCCATCCTTTATTGATGGAGTTATCGTAATTTGTACCGAACACTTCATGTAAGCGCTTATAAAGTTGATTCATGATCAACCCACAACTCTGATGCACGAATGTGTGCAACATACTTGTAGAACTCATCGAGATGATCAATTTGGTACATGTTTTCAAAGAGTTCCTTCCTTTGTTGATGGAGATATCGTGATTTGTACCGAACTCTTCATGTAAGCGCTTATAAAGTTGATTCCTGATCAACCCTCAACTCCGATGCTAAAATGTGTGCAAGATACTTGTAGAACCCATCGAGTTGAACGATTTGGTACAAGTTTTCAAAGAGTTCCATCCTTTATTGATGGATATATCGTGGTTTGTACCGAATTCTTCATGTAAGCACTTATAAAGTTGTTCCATGATAAACCCACAACTCCGATGCTCGAATGTGTGCAACATACTTATAGATTTCATCGAGACGATCAATTTGGTACAAGTTTTGAAAGATTTCAATCCTTTGTTGATGGAGATATCAAGGTTTTTACCAAACTCTTCATTTATGCACTTATAAAGTTGATTCCCGATCAACCCACCACTAGGATGCTCAAATGTGTGCAGCATACTTGTAGTACTCATCGAGACTATTGATTTGGAACAAGTGTTCAAAGAGTTCCATCCTTTTTTAATGGAGATATCGTGGTTGGTACCGAATTCTTCATGTAAGCACTTATAAAGTTGATTCTTGATCAACCCACAACTCCAATGCTCGAATGTCTGCAGCATACTTGTAGAACTCATCGAGACAATCGATTTGGTTCAATTTTCCATAGATTTCCATCCTTTATTGATGAAGATATCGTGGTTTGTACCGAACTCTTCATGTAAGCGCTTATAACCTGATTCTTGATCAACCCACAACTCCGATGCACGAATGTGAGAAACATACTTGTCGAACTCATTGAGACTATCGATTTTATACTTTTTCCAAGAGTTCCTTCCTTTGTTGATTTCTATATCGTGGTTTGTACCGATCTCTTCATTTATGCACTTATAAAGTTGATTCCCGATCAACCCACAACTCTGATGCTCGAATGTGTGCAACAGACATGCAGAACTCATTGGTACGATCGATTTGGTACAAGTTATCAAAGATTTCCATCCTTTATTGATCGAGATATCGTGGTTTTTGTCGAACTCTTCATGTAAGCACTTATAAAGATTATTCTTGATCAACCCACAACTCCGATGCTCGAATGTGTGCAACATATTTGTAGAACTCATCGAGACGATCGATTTGGTACAAGTTTTCAAAGATTTCCATCCATTATTGATGGAGATATCGTGGTTTGTACCGAATTGTTCATGTAAGCACTTATAAAGTTGATTCTTGATCAACCAACAACTCCGATGCACGAATGTGAGCAACATACTTGTAGAACTCATCAAGACGATCGATTAGGTAGATTTTAAAAGAGTCCCATCCTTTATTAGTGGAGATATCGTGGTTTGTACCTAATTCTTCATGTAAGCACTTATAAAGTTGATTCTTGATCAACCCACAACTCCGATGCTCGAATGTGTGCAGCATACTTGTAGAACTCATCGAGACGATCGATTCGGTACAAGTTTTCATAGAATTCCATCTTTTATTGATGGAGATATCGTGGTTTGTACCAAACTCTTCACTTAAGCGCTTACAAAGTTCATTCTTGATCAACCCACAACTCCGATGCACGAATGCGAGCAACATACTTGTAGAACTCATCAAGACGATCGATTTGGTACATTTTAAAAGAATTCCATCCTTTATTAATGGAGATATCGTGGTTTGTACCGAATTCTTCATGTGAGCACTTATAAAGTTAATTCTTGAACAACCCACAACTCCGATGCTCAAATGTGCGCAACATACTTGTAGAACTTATCGAGACGATCAATTTGGTAAAATTTTTCATAGTTTTCGATCCTTTATTGATGGAGATATCGTGGTTTGTACCGAATTCTTCATGTAAGCGCTTATAAAGTTGATTCTTGATCAACCAACAACTCAGATGCATGAATTTGAGCAACATACTTGTAGAACTCATCAAAACAATCGATTTGGTACATTTTAAAATAGTTCCATCCTTTATTAATGGAGATATCGTGGTTTGTACCGAATTCTTCATGTAAGCACTTATAAAGTTGATTCTTGATCAACCCACAACTCCGATGCCCAAATGTGTGCACATTACATGTAGAACTCATCGAGAAGATTGATTTGGTGCAAGTTTTCATAGATTTCCATCCTTTATTGATGGAGATATCGTGGTTTGTACCGAACTCTTCATGTAAGCGCTTATAAAGTTGATTCTTGATCAACCTACAACTCCGATGCACGAATGTGAGCAACATACTTGTAGAACTCATCGAGGCGATCGATTTGGTACATTTTCAAAGAGTTCCTTCCTTTGTTGATGGAGATATCATGGTTTGTACCGAACTTTTTATTTACGCACTTATAATGTTGATTCCCGATCAACCCACAACTCTGATGCTCGAATGTGCGCAACATACTTCTAGAAATCATTTAGGCAATCGATTTGGTACAAATTTTCAAAGAGTTCCATACTTTATTGATGGAGATATCGTGGTTTGTATCAAAATCATCATGTAAGCACTTACAGATTTGATTCTTGATCAACCCACAACTCCGATGCTCGAATATGTGCAACATACTTGTAGAAGTCATCAAGATGATCAATTTGGTATAAGTTTTCAAAGAGTTGCATACTTTATTGATGCAGATGTAGTGGTTTCTACCGAACTCTTCATGTAAGCACTTATAAAGTTGATTCCCGATTAACCCACAACCTCGATGCTCGAATGTGTGCAACACACTTGTAGAACTCATCGAGAGGATCGATTTGGTATTGGTTTTCAAAGAGTTCCATGTATGCACTTATATTTTTACCACGATATCTCCATCAATAGAGGATGAAAGACTTTGAAAATTTTTACCAAATCAATCGTCTCGATGAGTTCTACAAGTATGTTGCACACATTCGAGCATCGGAGTTGTGGGTTGATCTAGAATAAACTTTATAAGTGCTTACATGAAGAGTTCGGTACGAACCACGATATCTCAATCAATAATGGATGGAACTCTTTGAAAACTTGTACCGAATCAATCGTCTCGATGAGTTCTACAAGTATGTTGCACACATTCGAGCTATGGAGTTGTGAGTTGATCAAGAACCAGCTTTATAAGTGCTTACATGAAGAGTTCGGTACAAACCACGACATCTCCATCAACAAAGGATGGAACTCTTTGAAAACTTGTACCAAATCGATCATCTCGATGAGTTCAACTAGTATGTTGCACAGATTCAAGCATCGGAGTTGTGGGTTGATCGGGAATCAACTTTATAGGTATTTAAATGAAGAGTTCGGTACAAACCATGATATCTCCATCAACAGAGGATGGAACTCTTTAAAAAATTTTACCAAATTGATCGTCTCGATGAGTTCTAAAAGTATGTTGCACACATTCGAGCATCGGAGTTGTGGGTTGATCTAGAATCAACTTTATAAGTGCTTACATGAAGAGTTCGGTACAAACCACGATATCTCCATCAGTAATTGATTGAACTCCTTGAATACTTGTACCAAATCGATCGTCTCGATGAGTTGTACATGTATGTTGCACACATTCGAGCATCGGAGTTTTGGGTTGACCAAGAATCAACTTTATAAGTGCATAAATGAAGAGTTCGGTACAAACCACGATATCTCCATCAATAAAGGATGGAACTCTTTGAAAACTTGTACCAAATCGATCGTCTCGATGAGTTTTACAAGTATGTTGCACACATTTGAGAATCGGAGTTGTTTGTTGATCGGGAATCAACTTTATAAGTGCATAAATAAATCGATCGGTACAAACCACGATATCTCCATCAACAAAGGATGGAACTCTTTGAAAACTAGTTCTAAATCGATCGTCTTGATAAGTTCTACAAGTATGTTGCACACATTCGAGCATCAGAGTTGTGGTTGATTAAGAATCAACTTTATAAGTTTTTACATGAAGAGTTCGGTACAAACCATGATATCTCCATCAATAAAGGATGGAATTCTTTGAAAACTTGCACCAAATTGTTGGTTCCTGAGATCAGAGTCATCGTGGTAGTACACGAATTGCAGTGGAATAAGAATTAGCATTTACTTGAAAGTAGGTTTTACTTAACTTAGGGTTTTTGGTTCAAGTTTGCTTAAGTTACTTTTTGCAGTTATACTCTAGCAACTCCGTTGCTAGGTTAAATTGGCGTAGCATAATAGTATTAGAATAGTAATCAGCAAGAGAACACAAGACTTATAGTGGTTCGATCAAATGATCAACGTCCACTCCTTAGCCAAAATGCTAAGAATTTCACTAAGAAAGTATACGGTGTACAAAGAGTTGCCTTTCCTGTAAAGCAATCAGCCGACGATAGGTCTGTCTGCTCCACGGCTATCTTCCAATACTCTAAACCTTTCATGTGTGGCTCCGGCTGAGTCAAGGGTGCACCTTCGTAAAACTCGCTTTCACCACTTGCGGAAGAGTTTAGAGTTCCTTCTGAACTGTATTTTGTTCTCAGCTTCAGTGCCCGTGTTAATCAATTCCTTCTCGAGAAATTGACTGCTGGATACTTTCTGTAAGGAAAGTGATCCCAATGATTGAAGATTCTTGAATCAATTCACGAATCTCTCAGATGAGTGTCAGATGTGTAGTGAGACACTCAAGATGTTGAAGGCTTTTTGATATATCTGTATTATGCCTTTCAACTGAACTGCTCTCAGGACTTTTTCTCTTTTTGGAATCTTTCGTGCGTGAGTTTGCGTTAGAGAGTGAGCAACACCTGCATCTTCCTTTGACTTGCCTTTTATAGTTGTTTTCTCGAAGTTTGAGTCGGCAGATCCGTTTAGACACAACGGATCTTTCTACTTAAATGCAGGTAGCTTTTTACCAACTTTTCTGTCTCCGTACAGGCTTTTCCGTCCTTCTCCTGATAGGTCTAATCTTCGCGTGTTGGTCAGAATGGCGATGTAGCAGTTGTTCAGATTTGCCTTGCTGTGCCTCTACTGGAACGGGATGCTGGATATCTTTCAGCATACTACTGGACTTGATGCGCAGCAAATGCTCTTCTGCTACTCTGACTTTGGATTTCTAACACCTTTAGCAGTCTGTGACGTGTTTATCAAATGCTGATTCCTCAGCATTCTGCTATCACTAGCTTTCTTCCTTTTTAGATTTTCTGATGTTCGCTGAGCTTCTTCCAAGCAACCTATTCTATTACAACTCAATGTTTACCTTATACAGGACATTACATAAGTTGCTAAGCTATGCTAAGGTTCAGCAATGATCGACCATCTACTAAGGTTTGATCCAACAAAACCTTTTACATTGTACTCCTAAGGATAGTTTGTTGGGAAATTTGGCTAAGTTTCCTTTCCCCAGTAGCTACTTGTTTAGATCCTAGTTTTGGTGTTTTGGTGGATCAAATCCTAAGTCCTACCAGCGTCAGTTTGTCTCTAGAATAGCTCTAGTCTCAAATGTAAAGTCCTGTTTAGGTCTTTTGAGTTGTAAGTCGTAGCTGATCAAGACTCATGCTGGCTACTGTTCACCAGCATGAGATGTGCTTACCAGTTGAGAGAAGTCTCACCAGCAAAAGCGACTGACAAAGACTCATGCTGACACTGTTCATCAGCATGGAGTAGAGCTATTGACTGGTTACTGTTCACCAGTTGGGAAGATTTCACCAGCAGGAGGCTGAGAAATCTTACCAGCAGAATATGTGTTCTGGCTGACACTATTCACCAGCGGTGAAGCCACCAGTCATGGGAGATTCCAAGAAAGGGTTAACATCAGACATATTGGTAGACTTAGATTGTGCCAGCGTAAGTCACCAGCAGAGACTGCCAGCACAAGATCACCAGAATGATCTACCAGTCGGATGTTACCAGCAGAATTCAAGATTCACTCTCCCAGTATCTTAGAGACAAAAAGAAGATTCGTCTGAGGAATAAACTGACAAAGTATGACTTTAAGGGAGGATACCTTAAAGTCTATCAGTTCAAGACACCAGTTCTGATTCCTCGTACTGACGAATAGAGCCGTTCTGACACAAAGAGATCTGTGTCAGATAAAGTGGACAAAAGCATGGCGCTTTCCGGAAATTCCTACCTGCCGCCGTCAGAAGGACATGCGACGACAGAGACCTTTTCCGGATGAGTCCAAACGGCTAGAAATTTGAATGGGATCCTGCGTCTATAAATAGGTCGGAGCTACCAACATTTAAGACGCTTGCACGCTTGATCCATCAACATTCAATACTCTTCACCTACCGAAAGACTGAAATTTATTACGCTCAAGCAAATAAAAGCATACAACTTTCGAGGCCTTTCTAAAGGCTATCCGTGTGTTGATTTATTCAAACACGAGACTTCAAGCTTCCAGCTTGTGAGTTATTGATCTCTTTGGTGCTCTTTCTCTCTCTGAGGAAGTTCATAGCAGTTCTAGAGCCAGCCAGCTCTTGAGCTATTACGGGCAGTTTGCCGTAAAGGAGTCACGTTCTTGGGAGAACTCAACACCCAACTAGTCAGAGGAGGAGGTTGAAGTGACGTGCTCGCACTCCATCCATCTGACGAGAGCTGAAGAGGGACAAGGACCGGGAGCGGTTGATCCAGTGGACTGGTAGACGGGGCATCTACCAGCTGGAGATAGATCGTAGGACTCTTTGTACCTGATTGCTCTTATAGTGAATTTCCAGTGAGTCGACTGGAGAGTGGACGTAGATCAGTTGATCGAACCACTATAAAAATCCTTTTGTCTTTATCAGCTTTCTGCATTTTCATACTGATTTGAAACCCAGCACTCAAGTGCTGGTGTATATCTGAAAACTGATATAACTGTGCAAACAAGGCTAAGATATTCTAAGTCTTGAGCTACCAGCTGACCAGCCAGTCGCCAGTCAGCTGAGTACTCATAGTGCCAGTTGACTTACCAGCTGACAAGGTCCCAGTCAGCTGAGTAACCAGCAGAGCGCAAGAAACGAATTAACACATTTTCCGCTGCCAAGTTATACCCTGATAAACCGGGACCAACATAGTTCATGAATATTTTCCCAACAATTTCCCCATTTTTGGTGCGATCAAAGCTTACTAAGGATTGCTGAGACTTAGCATCGTAAAATTCTTAGTTACAAGGAAATTTCTAGACAAAGTATCTCAGAATCTTACTTGCTTTAAGTCCTTAGCGAAAGTATTACAAGTAAATCATTCAGCAAACATTCAACCATTCTTGGCCTATCTTCCATATTCTGATTCGTTGAGTACACAGAAAGTGTATTTCAGCTATTGTACGCACTCAGAAAATCAGAATTCAGACAATAAGATTTTGTCATGATTTTGATGATTTCATAGATGATATTGCAATTACAAGCTTAGCGAAATTAGCTCAGAATCATAGCAAAAATAAAATAAGAAAGTGACAGATGAGGGTGATCTTAGTTCTGGGCGTCCGGTTGAGGTTTTGGCTTCTCAAGAGATTCCACCTTCCTCATTGTCAAGGCCATGAGCTTCTCCATTTGTTCGATACGAGCTCGTTGTTCTGCTTTCTGTTGTTCTTCTAACTTCATTCTTCGTTCCATCATTGCTCGTTCAAACTCTTTTTCTTTCCGCAGCAACTCAGCTTCCTCTGCTTTCTTCACCCTTGCTTGTTCAGCAATCCTTCTTTCTTCCCCCTCTTTGAGAGCATCCAAAACAGAAGTGGAGAAAGATTTGTGTGCATCAAGATCGATGCTAAGAGTCACCACATTTGTTTGCACCGTAGAGACGGTTTCTTCCACATGTGTGATTTTGTCAGTAACTTGACCAACCTTTTGCTGAACCTCAGAGACAGAGGTTTTAACTTCAGAAATTGCTCCTCGTACATCAGCAATCTCTTTTAGGACTTCTTCATTGAATCTGTCTTGCTGGATATCGCATTTATGTAGTGCATTGTGGAGTATGTTGACAAGAGATTGAAAACTCACTTGTACTGGTTCAGCAGCAATAGGAATGTCGGAAACTACCATTTCGTTACAGGTTGCTCTGGTGGTAAGTTCACGAACTTCTTCTTCCACTGTTATGATCGCAGATTCTGGGACTGCGACTCCAATTCTTTGGGTGGTAGCTTCAGTAACCACATTGGCATCCACTTCCATGGAGTCACTCACTACATCATTATCGGGATTTGAAGCAGAACCTTGAGCCTCAGAAGCTTGAAGTAAGGCAGCAGCTCGAGTATAGTCTTTCTGAAAATTGATCATTTTGAGATGATATTGTCGCTTAGCCTCTTCTTCCTTCGCTTGTTCAAGAGCGGCTAGTTCTAGGCTTCTAACTCGCAACTTCTCTTCATAAGCAGCTTTTCTTTTCTGATAAGCATCCATTGCAGCCTTTTGTCGTTTGGTTAGCTGTATGTGTGCTAGAGACTTCTGATCTGGAGCAAACTGAGATCGGGGCAATGATAGAGATGCGGAGTATTTTCGGTGGGCACGAATGGCTTGTAGTCTTGCAATCACCTGTTGATCGGTAAATTGTTTCGTGCAGGAGGGCTGATCCATCCATTCGTTTGCCCATAATTCTTTGGAACGCCAGAAGTTTAGACCTTTCCTTTATTGTTAATCATCTGTTCTTCAAAACAGAGTTCATGCATAATGTAATCATATGTTTTCTATCGTCGGAATTGTTTACCAAGCACCTTGCCTTCTTCTGTTCCTTCATCAATTTCCACATAGAAAACCCCGGTAATGTCCCTATCAGCTTCTTGATCCACAAATGCTAAGATTTCATCACTCCAATCTCGGAAATCGGCATTCGAAGCATCTTCAAGTGAGACAGATGCGCACCACTGAGCTACCCTTCTAGAGTGGAAGAGTTTCCCAGGTAAACCATGAAATGGGATCCTCAGTTGTTCGTTCTTCAAGGTGGGGAATTTCCTTAGGGTTTTGGCATCAAATATCTCATTAGATTCCCCCTCAGAATCAGATTCTGATTAGCAGGTGGATTCATCCAAAAATCCAGCAGAGGAGACGTCTTGTTCCATCATATCATCTGCGTGATCCTCATCAGCAGCAGCGGCTGTTGTCTCCTCAGCAACATGGACTACTTCAGCAGTGTCCGGCATAGTTACTTCTGCTACAGTAGACTCTTCAGCAATTGTGTGATTCATGGCCTCAGCAGGCGGTTCTTTTTCGGATGCAGCAACATTCTCCTCAGCAGCTGGTTCCTTTTCCGATTCAGCAACATTCTCCTCAGCAGCTGGTTCCTTTTTAGATTCAGCAACATTCTCCTCAGCAGCTATGTTGTTAGCAGGCATGTCCGTGTCTACAGGTTCCTTTGTGGTTCCGGACGACCCTATATGCTTATCCTTAGGAGATATAGCATCTGTTGCTTTGTGTGGTACGTCCCTTTTTGAACTATCGCCTTTATGAAGTTCGTTGGTTGGTTCTTGAATCTGAACTTGTTTGCCCTTGGAGTCTTCTTTGATATTGAAGGCGCCAGAGTGGATCATCATGTCAATCTCCTCGTCAGTCATGCCGTCTTCTTCTGGTGTTATTTTGGCAGGGTGAATTACTTCAACAAGGATCTCCACCTCTTTTCCTTTCTGAGTAGAATCTACTGTTGTCTTTCCTTTCTTTGCTGCTCTGCTCAATTCGTTAGCAGCTTCCTCGCTTGATGTTGAACTAACCATCTTCTTTTGAGCCTGTTGCTCATCGTGAGATCGCTTGATTTGTTCGAAGTTCAAATCACTTCCTTCAAATGTAATTCTGTCAATCTCCTTTCTGTATGCTTTGGTTTCCTGTGCTTTCTTTGCAGCGTCTCGTTTCCTTTTAGTTTCACGTATGCCTTTGACACGTTCCTCAAAGCTTTTAGAGGACAAGAGTGGGTCAATCTCCTTTTCAGTAGCAGCAGTTTGATCAGCAGCTGCTTTCTTCTTGGCTTCTTCGATTTCCTGAAGCTCAGCAGTTTTGAACAACCGCTTACGAGTAGATCTCCTCTTTTCTGTTGGCACAACTTTTGTTTGTTGTTCAGATGAAATTGGAAGGGCAAGTTGACCAATCACGAGCGGTGGCTGTTCTGCTGCTTTCTTCTCCATAATCTCTTCTATCCTTTTGGTAGGTATATCACCGAGGGTTACAATGTCATCGAGTTGCTGAAAGCACTGCTCTATTTCAGCATTCTTAGTCAATACCGCTATTTCTTCAGCGGTGACAGGTGATGCCGCCTGCAGCACCTGTTGTCCTAGTGAGCTTTCATTGACTTCCTCATCTAAAGTGGGTTTATCCTTATCGACATTGGACTTGCCAGTCAACTTCTTCGGCTTCTTGTAGTCAAGAGGGTTGGCTTCCTTCCTTGTTGCAGGAATGAAATCAGTGGGAAGCAGCTTCACACCTTTATCAATCTTCGTGGGGTGCATGACTAACTCTAGAAACTTGCTGATTTTCAACCCAAAGTTAACGTTTGATGAGAATGTTCCATCGACGGACATGTGATCATTCTATTTGGCATGTTCTACTCATCGTTCGAAGAAAAATTCTGCCCAATTGCCCTTCACTCTGTCCGTGAGAGCCATCATGACAGCGTACTTCTTAGCAGATAACTCAGAGTATGATCCAGCATCACATTGAAACATCTTGATGACCAATTCAGCAAGAGTTTTAAACTCATCTTTTAGGGCGTTAATGGGGGTGGCAACCTTGAAAGTGATTGGCTAACCTTTCCTATCCTTCAATTGGCCAGGCTTCTTCCACAGATTCCAACGCCGTTCCATTTCATCATAATCTGCTACTTTGTATTGAGATATATGTTCCCCCTCATTTTGAAGACCAAAAGTCTTGGCAAGTACATCAGCATTTACATCGATGATGCTTCCATAAACACAGGTTTTGAAAGATTTTCCATCCTTATTCATTACTGCTCTTGCATAGAATTCAGAGACCATATGCAGATGAAAATGCATGGGTTCAGCGGATAAGTATTGAAGTACCTGTTCGCCGTCAAGGATATCCATTATCCAATCCGGGATATGTTCAGCAGCAAGACGTTTGTACAGTATGCGATCTTTCATGATTTGAGCTAAACGCCTTTGCTCCTTTGTGTGGCCGCCCTATGTTTTCTTCCGAGCCATCATAACTAGTTGACCATATGATATTGGATCGTCAACATCTTCCTTCTTTAGAATGTCTGTGAAACCTGGTGCATGTCGCTGATGGAATTATATACTGAAAGCATTATGATTGGTATATTATGTACAAGGTCGATTGGTTAATATACTGGGAATCATAAATGTTGTATGTTCATCACCTGTCTGAATTAACAAACGTGTGTCGCAAACACAATTATCCTCTTATCTCGTCGATAAGGAGATCATACGGTGTGTAGAAGATCACGGAAGATCGTATGGATCGT
>JAPKLW010000081.1:974218-1039440 GCA_026898455.1 Plectranthus barbatus
CGATCCTTGGCAAACGGACTTCGTGATTCAGTTCACGAATCCCTTCAGTCGCGCATGCAGGGGTTCTTCAGAATTTGGTGGAAAATTGAAGATGCGGGGTTCACTGGTTTCAGAATGATGTTTATGGGAAGTGGGTTTCTGAGATGATGAGGCTTTGGGATCGGAGGCCATGTCTTTGAGAGAGAATTTTGAATTAGGGAATTTTGCTCTGGATTTTGAAGGAGATAGAATGAACTGTGATCAGAGCACGATAGGGTTAAACTTTTGAATGAGAGATCTAACGGTTGAGGTTAATTCTGAGAAGGGTTAGATCAACGATTCATAAAGAACGCGTCTTTCCATATGACTTCCCATGCTCCAAGAAACACTCAAGTGCATCTGACGTGGCGTCTCCTCAGTTGATGTCGTCATTTGCATACATTAAATACGCTTTATCGGGTCCCATCAAGTTTGAATTTTGAGTCATCCCGCCTCGATTTTGAATATGTTGTTGCTTTTGATCTAGCAGTCGTTCAAGGATGCTGATAGATGGTAGTAAGTCTCAGCACCCAAATTCATAAAATGATCTGCTAACCTTGCACGAGGTTCGTCAGCATCTTTCAAAGTTCTGCTGAGTCTCTGAAGACTCTGTTCGAAAACCGTAATGATGATGAGATCCTCGAACCTTTCAATGCGCCTTACTTGATATTGCTGAAATGATTTGACTCTCCATGCATACACGTCGATTCCTTTCCTCGCGACGTTTCGTATTCCGAGAGATGAATCATTGTGATCTTCAGACAGATTTTTCTCTTTCTTCGCGTCATAATTGGCAAATCCTCTATAAATACCTCCGTTCGGGATTATCCATACATCTCAACTTCCGCTCTTACTTGTCTCATAATTTCAATTTCTCTTTCCACAAGAAAAGCAAATTCCCTTCCTCACTGATGGATTCTCCTCCAAGAACCTTAGAAATTAGGCGTAGCCTGATTCTGGATGAGCCGGGTCTGGATAGTTACTATACAGATGACTATGAGGTGGCAGTGAAGATCATGTCCACATTGCAATGGGGTGGTCTTTCACAATTTATGTGTGCCACACCTGATCGTTTCCAGGAGGAAGTTTTGAGGGAGTTCCTTGGTGATTGCCATGTTGAGCCGAACGCAATCTACTGGGTGTTCCATGGTAAGCTTGTCCGTTGGACCCCTGACACTTTTGCAGTGGATTTCGGGCTTCCTCGAGGTCCATTGTCTGTGGAAGACTATCTTGCTGATGAGGTGGCTCTAGAGTGGTTGGCCTGGGAGAAGTGGCGTCATTCTCCTCGTTTTGAGTTCAGCCCTGACATTCCAGCCTCTGGTCTCCAGACTTCATACTGGGTGATGTTTCGCATTGCCCACGGTATTCTGCTTGGAGAGGAGCCTTATGACCTCTGTTTCTCAAGGGCTGTTTGGCAGGTGATGATGGCTATGGATGATGCTGCCTCTGTGGACTGGGCCGGATTCTTCTTCAAGAATGTCTGGGAATGCATCAAGCTTCATCTGTTTGTGCCACTTCGGAATGGAATGCAGCTCAGCTGGTTGATGGAGAAGTATTTTCCGAAGATTGTTGACGGTCCATCCAACCTTCAAGGAGCTGATTTCTATCCTTATAAACGGTGTCGCCCTTTTAAAGAAAATGAATCCCGTAGTAGATCTGTGTTTTCCTTTAGACTGATAATATAGTGTCCTGCCTTTTGTAATGAAATTCCTCTTTTGCGAAGCATATCCATCTTTTCCGTGATGAATATATTAATATGATGACCTTTGATATTTCTTCAAGACAAAAGATAGATGTGATCTTAAAATTTTTCCATATTCTGCTGAGCAGATATAATCTATCTGCTGACTGTCTTAGCAAACTTCAAAGGCCTTCATAATATGCTGAAGATAGTAAAAGGAAATCCACGAAAACCAGAAAGAATGAAAGTAGCATCTCATTCATCTGCGGCAACGCCTAATTCCATCATGCCTAATTTGAAGCATAATTCTTTGAATCGTGTTTCTGCTAGAGGCTTAGTGAAGATGTCTGCTATTTGATCCTCCGTGCATATTCATTGAATATCAATATCCTTCTTTTCTTGATGATCACGGATAAAGTGATGTCGGATATCAATGTGTTTGGTTCTGGAGTGATGTACTGGATTCTTTGTGATGCACATAGCACTGTTGTTATCACAGAAGATTGGTACACATTCAGGAGAAATGTCATAATCCTGAAGTTGTTGTCGAATCCACAGAATTTGCTGACAGCAACTAGCAGCCGCGACATACTCTGCTTCGGTGGTTGAGGTTGCAACCGAGTGCTGCTTTTTGCTGAACCAGATGATTAACTTATGTCCAATGAATTGAAATGTTCCGCTGGTGCTTTTTCTATCAATTTTGCATCCTCCAAAATCAGAATCTGAATAACCACTCAGAGCTAGACTGTCGGCTCTGGGATACAAAATTTCTAAGCCTTCTGTGCACTTCAAATATCTGATAATTCGCCTTGCTATATCTAGGTGCGTTTTGTTCGGTTGAGATTTATATCTAGCACATAGTCCTACAGCATATGATATATTAGGTCTGCTGGCTGTAAGATATAGCAGAGATCCAATGATCCCTCAATATAAGGTAGGATTCATTGCTTCTCCTTCTTTCTCGAGATCTGCTATGCATGCATTGCTGATGGGAATCCTTAACCTCTTGGTTTTCTCTGGACAATACTTAGCAATCAGATCCCGCGTGTATTTTCTTTGGTGAATGAAAATTCCTTCTTCTGATTGTTGAACTTGAAGGCCAAGAAAGTAGGACATCTTTCCCATCATACTCATTTGAAAATTTCTCATCATTAGCTTCGAAAATTTGTCACAGAGATCTTGATTGTTTGATCCAAAAATGATATCATCAACGTAGATTTGCACAAGTAGGATGCTTCCTTTGTCTCTAATACGGAAGAGTGTTTGATCAATCCTTCCCTTTTTGAAAGCATTGTCGAGCAAAAACTTGGATAAAGTTCCGTACCATGCTCGTGGTGCTTGCTTTAGTCCATACAGAGCTTTTCGCAGCTTATAGACTTGGTTTCCATTCTCAAATCCTGGGGGTTGCTCAACATAGACTTCTTCTTTGAGCTCGCCATTGAGGAATGCACTTTTGACGTCCATTTGCATGACCGAGAATTCATGATGTGCAGCATAAGCAAGGAATAACCTTATTGCTTCCAATCTGGCTACTGGAGCAAATGTCTCATCATAGTCAATGCCTTCGCACTGTTTGTATCCTTTGGCTACAAGATGTGCTTTATTCCTCACCACCACGCCTGATTCGTTCTTCTTGTTCTTGAATACCCATTTGGTGCCTATAACATTATGATGTTCTGGTCTATCTACCAGATCCCATACATGATTGCGAGAGAATTTAGCAAGCTCCTCTTGCATAGCGTTTACCCAGTCTGGATCGCAAAGAGCATCCTCAACTTTAGTTGGTTCCTCATTTGATAGGTAGCAAGAAAACATTGTGGAACCTTGTGGTTCGATCAAATGATCTACGTCCACTCCTTAGCCGAAACGCTAAGAATTTCACTAAGAAAGTATACGGTGTACAAAGAGTTGCCTTTCCTGTAAAGCAATCAGCCGACGATAGGTTTGTCTATCTTCCGATACTCCGAACCTTTCAGGTGTGGCTCCGGCTGAGTCAAGGGCGCACCTTCGTAAAACTCGCTTTCACCACTTGTGGAAGAGTTTAGAGTTCCTTCCAAACTGTCTTTTGTTCTCAGCTTCAGTGCCTGTTTTAATCAATTCCTTCTCGAGAAATTGACTGCTGGATACTTTCTTTAAGGAAAGTGATCCCAAAGATTGAAGATTCTTGAATCAATTCACGAATCTCTCAGATGAGTGTCAGATGTGTAGTGAGACACTCAAGATGTTGAAGGCTTTTTGATATATCTGTATTATGCCTTTCAACTGAACTGCTCTCAGGACTTTTTCTCTTTTTGGAATCTTTTGTGCGTGAGTTTGCGTTAGAGAGTGAGCAACACATGCATCTTCCTTTGACTTGCCTTTTATAGTTGTTTTCTCGAAGTTTGAGTCGGCAGATCCGTTTAGACACAACGGATCTTTCTACTTAAACGCAGGTAGCTTTTTACCAACTTTTCTGTCTCCGTGCAGGCTTTTCCGTCCTACTCCTGACAGGTCTAATCTTCGCATCTTGGTCAGAATGGCGGTGTAGCAGTTGTTCAGATTTGCCTTGCTGTGCCTCTACTGGAACGGGATGCTGGATATCTTTCAGCATACTACTGGACTTGATGCGCAGCAAATGCTCTACTACTCTGACTTCGGATTACTAACATCTTTAGCAGTCTGTGACGTGTTTATCAAATGATGATTCCTCAGCGTTCTGCTATCACTAGCTTTTTTCCTTTTTAGCTTTTCTGATGTTTGCTAAGCTTCTTCCAAGCAACCTATTCTATTACAACTCAATGTTTACCTTATACAGGATATTACATAAGTTGCTAAGCTATGCTAAAGTTCAGCAGTGATCGACCATCTACTAAGGTTTGATCCAACAAAACATTTTACATTGTACTCCTAAGGAAAGTTCAATAATATTTTCCCAACACAAATCAATCATCTCGATGAGTTCTACAATTATGATGCACACATTAGAACATCGGAGATGTAGGTTGATAAATAATCTACTTTATAAGTGCTTACATGAAGAGTTCGGTTCAAACCACGATATCTTCATTAATAAAGAATGGAAGTCTTTGAAAACTTGTACTAAATCGATCGTCTCGATGAGTACTACAAGTATGATTCACACATTCGAACATCGGAGTTTTTGGTTGATCAGGTATCAACATTATAAGTGCATAAATGAAAACTTATACCAAATCAATCATCTCGATGAGTTCAACAAGTATGTTTAACACATTCGAACATCGAAGTTTTGGGTTGGTCAAAAATCTACTTTACAAGTGCTTACATAAACATTTCGGTTCAAACAAGGATATCTTCATCGATAAAGGATGGATATCTTTGAAAACTTGTACCAAATCGATCGTCTTGATGAGTTCTACAATTATGTTGCACACATTTGAGCATCGGAGTTGTTGGTTGATCGGGAATCAAATTTATAAGTGCATAAATTAAGAGTTCGGTACAAACCACGATATCTCCATCAACGAAGGATGGAACTCATAGAAAACTAGTTCCAAATCGATCGTCTAGATAATTTCTGCAAGTATGTTGCACACATTCGAGCATCGGAGTTGTGGGTTGATCAAGAATCAACTTTATAAGTGCTTACAGGAAGAGTTCAGTACAAACCATGATATCTCCATCAATAAAGGATGGAACTCTTTGAAAACTGGTATCAAAACGATCGTCTCGATGAGTTCTACAAGTATGATGCACACATTCAAACATCGGAGTTGTAGGTTGATCAAGAATCTACTTTATAAGTGCTTACATAAAGAGTTCGGTTCAAACCACGATATCTTCATCAGTAAAGGACGGAAGTCTTTGAAAACTCATACAAAATTGATCGTCTCGATTAATTATACAAGTATGTTGCACACACTCGAGCATCAGAGTTGTTGGTTGATTGGGAATCAACTTTATAAGTGCATAAATGAAGAGTTCGGTACAAACCACGATATCTCCATCAACAAAGGGTGGAACTCTTTAAAAACTTGTACTAAATCGATCGTCTCGATGAGTTCTACAAGTATGTTGCACACATTCGAGCATTGGAGTTGTGGGTTGATCGGGAATAAAATTTATAGGTATTTAAATCAAGAGTTTGGTACAAACAACAAAATCTCCATCAACAGAGGATGGAACTCTTTGAAAACTTGTACCTACTCGATCGTCTTGATGAGTTTTACAAGAATGTTGCACACATTCGAGCATCGGAGTTGTGGTTGATCTAGAATAAACTTTATAAGTGCTTACATGAAGAGTTCGGTAGAAACCACGATATCCCCATCAATAATGGATAGAACTCTTTGAAAACTTTTACCAAATTGATCGTCTCAATGAGTTGTACAAGTATGTTGCACACATTCGAGCATCGAAGTTGTGAGTTGATCAAGAATCATGTTTATAAGTGCTTACATGAAGAGTTTGGTACAAACCACGATATCTCCATCAACAAAGGATGGAACTCTTAGAAAACTTTTATCAAATCAATCGTCTAGATGAGTTCTACAAGTATGTTACACACATTCAAGCATCGGAGTTGTGGGTTGATCGGGAATAAACTTTATAGGTATTTAAATGAAGAGTTCGGTACAAACCATGATATCTCCATCAACAGAGGATGGAACTCTTTGAAAATTTTTACCAAATCGATCGTCTCGATGAGTTCTACAAGTATGTTGCACACATTCGAGCATCGGAGTTGTGGGTTGATCTAGAGTCAACTTTATGAGTGCTTACATGAAGAGTTCAGTACAAACCACGATATCTCCCCCAATAATGGATGGAACACTATGAAAACTTGTACTAAATCGATTGTCTCGATAAGTTGTACAAGTATTTTGCACACATTCGAGCATCGGAGTTGTGGTTTGATCAAGAATCAACTTTATAAGTGTTTACATGAATAGTTAGATACAAACCATGATATCTCCATCATTAAAGGATGGAACTCTTTGAAAACTTGTACCAGATCGATCGTCTCGATGAGTTCTACAAGTATGTTGCACACATTTGAGCATCGGAGTTGTTGGTTGATCGGGAATCAACTTTATAAGTGCATAAATGAAGAGATTGGTACAAACCACGATATCTCCATCAACAAAGGATGAAACTCTTTGAAAATTAGTTCTAAATCGATCGTCTCGATATGTTCTACAAGTATGTTGCACACATTGGAGCATATGAATTGTGGGTTAATCAAGAATTAACTTTATAAGTGCTTACATGAAGAGTTCGGTACAAACCATGATATCTCCATCAATAAAGGATGGAACTCTTTGAAAACTTGTACCAAATCAATCATCTCGATGAGTTCTACAAGTATGATGCACACATTAGAACATCGGAGTTGTAGGTTGATCAAGAATCTACTTTATAAGTGCTTACATGAAGAGTTCGGTTCAAACCACGATATCTTCATTAATAAAGAATGGAAGTCTTTGAAAACTTTTACTAAATCGATCGTCTCGATGAGTACTACAAGTATGTTCCACATATTCGAGCATTGGAGTTGTTGGTTGATTAGGAATCAACTTTATAAGTGCATAAATGAAGAGTTCGGTACAAACCACGATATCTCTATCAACAAAGGAAGGAACTCTTTGAAAACTAGTTCCAAATTGATCGTCTTGATAAGTGAAGGAGAGAGAGCGAAGAAAAGTCCTCCTGATCTGATCTTCTGATCTGTATCCCAACTTAATCTGAATATCTGGTGAAGATTCCTTTCAGATTTCTTGCCCGGTTGAGAAGCAGAATTTCCTCCTCGTTCTCAGATCTAGTCGATCACCATAGCTCCCAAATTCTGGTTTGCTGTGTGCAACTTATGATCTTGTGGTGTATTGAGATCTGAGGAACTGAGGCCTATTTATAGGAAAATACTAGACTTCTATTGGGCTAGAGTTTCATGGGCCAGACCAGGGACCAGAATGCAAATAGCAAATATGGTCTATCAATAATTAATTTAAGCTCTGACAAGCTATTTAATTAATTAACATCTTATATTCCTGAATCAATCCACTCAAACCTTTTCACTTATTCTTGAACTTAATCAGCCTGCAGGACTTTAGCATAACGAACCTTTTGAGCTGTTCAGGGAATGTCACCATCCTATACTGGATGTGGTTACCTAGTTCCAGTACCAGACAGTCATACACAAGCTGCTATTACCCAAGATGCAGATATACAAGCTCAACTAGAGCCATTCACTGCAACTCAAAGTAATACACAATCTGCATATACTTATGTACCTTCATTTAGGCTTAGAATCTCATCGAGCCATAGAGATCTAGATTCTTTTAATGTCAGATAATAGAATCGATCTCGACTTAGGTTCTTATCAATGTGTGCCCCACACCAGCATACCAAGCCATCCAAGATAAGATTTTTATTACTGCGTATGCTGCAGCCTACACCGACAGTTTATCCTGGAACTGTCTTAGCTGTGATAACCATTTATATCTCGCTAGGTCAAACGATCCATACGATCTTCCGTGATCTTCTACACACCGTATGATCTTCCTATCGACGAGATAAGAGGATAATTGCGTTTGCAACACATTTTTGTTAATTCAGACATGAGATGAACATACAACTTTTATGATTCCCAGTATATTAACCAATCGACCATGTACATAATATACCAATCATAATACTTTCAGTAAATAAATCCATCAATCTCACACTTATACTCAAAGCATTATACAGGTGCTTTCCAGAGTATAACGCGTCTAAACTAATCTAGCTATTACATCAAACATTCTACGTGGATAGCTTTGCCCTCAGCCCAAGGTTACGTACATGTATCTCGTAGACCTTCTGAGGCAGAACATTTGTGAATGGATCCTCTAGATTATTTCTTGTATCAATCTTCTCTACTAGCACATCACCCCTTGCGACGATTTCTCGTATAATATTGTACTTCTTTTCAATATGTTTTGTTGCTCTGTGAGTTCGTGGTTCCTTTGAATTAGCCACAGCTCCCGAATTATCACGTCCAACTCCAGAAGGAAGTTATGAAACCATACTGCTTCTTTCGAAGCTTCAGAAGCTGCCACATATTCTGCTTCCATGGTGGAGTCCGCAATGCACTTCTGCTTTGCACTCCTCCATGATATGGCCCCACCTCCCAATGTAAACACATAGCCAGAGGTGGACTTATTTTCGTCTCGATCTGCCTAGAATCCAAATCAGTATAACCCACAGGGCACAACTCCTCACACTGATAGACGAGACAATAGTCTCTAGTCCTTTTCAGGTATTTGAGTATGTGCTTTACCGCGGTCCAATGCACCTGTCCAGGGTTAGACTGGTATCTCGCTACCATGCCTACAACAAAGCAGATATCTGGCCGCGTACATAGCATTGCATACATGAGGCTCCCCACAGCCGATGCATACGGCACGTTCCTCATTTCATCTTTCTCCCTTTGTGTCACCGGAAACTGATCCTTGGAAAGATATATGCCATGTCTGAAGGGTAACAGACCTTTCTTGGCAGTTTGCATGCTGAAACGGACAATCACAGTATCCACATATGATCCTTGAGACAAGGTCAGCATCCTCTTATTGTGCTCCCGCAATACTTTTACCCCTAGGATGTATCTTGCCTCCCCAAGGTCCTTCATATGAAACTGCTCGGATAACCACCCCCTTATACCCGACAATACTTCTACATTGTCGCCAAATAGGAGAATATCATCTACATAAAGTGCAAGGAACACCAAGCTTCCGCTGACACATAGACGGTACACGCAACTCTCGTTTGAGCATTGTGAAAATCCATAGGATTTAATCACTTCATCAAAACGCAGATTCCATGACCGTGAAGCTTGTTTAAGTCCATACAGCGACTTCCATAGCTTCCAGACCAAATGTTCTTCGCCCTTCTGCACATAACCTTCTGGCTGTTGCATATAGATGTCCCTACCTTCTTCAAGGTCCCGTTTAGAAACGAGGTTTTGACATCCATCAGCCAGATTTCTAGGTCCTTATGTGTTGCTATGGCTAGGAGTATATGAATGGACTTAAGCATGGCTACCGGTGAGAAGGTCTCGTCATAGTCTACACCTTCTTTCTGACTATAACCCTTCGCCACAGCCTTGCTTTGAAAGCTGTAATTTCACCATTTGCTCCTTTCTTTCTTTTGTATACCCATTTGCACCCTATGGCTCTACAGCCATCTGACAAATCAGTTTTCTGGTATACATCCATAGCCGTAATAGATTCCATTTCCGAATCCATGGCGATCAGCCATTTGTCTGCATCTTTATCAGATACTGCCTCGTCATATGTCCAGGGATCGGTATCATCCAGTCCATTTTCTGGGATCAAGTCAGAAGACTCTCCCATTAACATGTACCTTTCGGGTTGGTGGATAATCCTCCCACTGCGAAGAGGCATCTAAACCGTGTCAATAGTTGGCACAGTACGCGTTGGTCCCATTCCTTGCATTAGTGGCAGTGTTGGTATAGCCTCACCTGTTGTAGGTGGATTTACCATTACACTGGGCTTTCCTGATGGAATTGCTTCCTTGTCCTCAAGCTCGTGGAGGACAATTTCACTCTTGGATCTGTGGTTTCTTACATATTCGTCCTCCAAGAATCTCGCGTTGGTACTGACATCGACTTTATGATTCTCAGGACAATAGAAATAACCACATTTCGTTTGCCTGGGATATCCTACAAACAGCATCAGCTTACACCTACTTTCTAATTTATCAGGTTCCTTTGTCAGCACATATGCTGGACAACCCCAGACCCTCACTCTGTTCAAACTTGGCTTTCGCCCATACCAGAGTTCTAGAGGTGTTTTAGGAACTGATTTAGAAGGTACCAGGTTAAGCAAGTAGGTCGCTGTCTCCAAGGCATATCCCCAAAATGAAATAGGCAAGCTTGCATAACTCATCATCGACCTGACCATTTCCAAGAGAGTTCTATTTCTTCTTTCCGCTACACCATTTTGTTGAGGGGTTCCTGGTGCAGTCCACTGGGATGTAATCCCGTTATCTGACAAGTACTGCAAGAACTCGTTACTGAGGTATTCACCACCACGATCTGATCGTAGTGTCTTGATAGTCTTTCCTAGCTTCTTTTCTACCTCAGTCCTAAACTCTTTGAATTTCTCAAAGCATTCAGACTTATGGCGAAGCAAATAGACATATCCGAATCTTAAGTAATCGTCAATGAATGTGGCGAAGTACTCATAACCTCCACGAGCTTGCGTGGACATTGGTCCACATAAGTCAGAGTGGATCAATTCCAACACATTCTCTGCTCGAGACTGACATGCCTTAAAAGGCCTGGTCGTCATCTTTCCCTCTATACAAGACTCACAGATTTGATGCGGTACCACTTGAAAAGAATCCAAGAGCCCATCGCATGCTAATCTTATAATCCTCTTTAGATTGATGTGACCTAGTCTCAAGTGCCAGAGATATGTTTGATCCTCATCGGAAGAAAACTTTCTCTTTCAATGATTATTATTATTGGATGAGTTTGCAACATTCACGGAAGATTTATGCATACAATCAATGATATAGAGAGAGTCAATAAGTTTACCATGACAGATAACATCGTTATTACCAATGATAGAAACTCCACTATCAAAAATAACTAAATATCCATCACAAAATAACTTGGAAACTGAAATTAAGTTCCGCCGTAAAGCCGGCACATATAAAATATCTCTCAAAATCAAAACATTGTTTTCAAAGCATAAAGTAAAATCTCCAATGGCTACTACTGAGACTCGCTCTCCGCTACCCATAGAGATGGTAATCTCGTCATGCTTCAGCTGCCTTTTCGGCCTGAATCCCTGCAAAGTATAACAAACATGGTAAGTAGCTCCAGTATCCACTACCCAAGAATGGGTAGAAACCGATGCTAAACATGTTTCCGTTATAAATGCACATGACGTACCTTGTCTACCCGTGCCAAGCACTAGAAAATCTACTTCACTTCGCTTGCGTTTGCATGGCCTGATGACATCTTCTGCTTTATCAGCTTCATCTAACCTTTTAAGCATTTCCAATGCCCTAAGGTCAGATTCCTCTCGCATCAGGGCTAAGAGTAACTCAGGAAGAGTAAACTCACGCCTGGTACCGAGGGACTTGATGAAATCATTATAAGAATCAGACAGAGAGTGTAGGACAATGTTTATTTATGCCCGCTTACTGACTTGTCCACCTCTCTTTCTGTACTTTCTCATAATTCTAATCATACTGACAAAGTGCAGAAGCAACGAACTCCCATCAGTCATCCTCTTGCAGACATGGTCCTCCACAAGATTATAACTGATAGTTCGTCTCACCTTCCCATGAACATTCACAAGGTCCCTCCATATCTCAACAACAGTTCGGAACTTCTTGTACTTGAGCTTTAATTCTCTAGACAGACTCTTCATGATGAGTCTGCGGGCAAACTCATCAGAAGCTACCCATCTGTCATAGAACACTCGCTCATAACCAGTACAGTTCCAATACTTAGGAGTTAGAGGGTCCTTGTAAAGTATATGGGCATGTTTTGCAGTGCAGAGTATTTCCATGAAGCATAACTTCCATTCTTGAAAATTCGGACCAGTTAAAAGGTTTGTTATTAAGAGGTTCACAACGTGAGCAATAGACATGTCTGAAAATAATAAATTAAAGCAGAAATTAAAACATAGTCGCAAACTATTGAAACAATTAAATATTGAAACCTTATGATAAAGCAATATTAATGTTTCCTCCAATTTGCCTAAGTATTACTATTGCAAGCCACACATGTGGCGTTTACAACAAAACACTTAACCATACTACATCTTTCAATTCCAGTCCTTTAATTCCAATCCATGCCCAGGTTCTTTAGACAAATGGAATTAATAATTGGAGACTGACTTAAGACCATATTATCTTACTGAGCAGGCACATCACAAATGAGTTATACTCTGGATAACATCTAAGCTAGCTTACCACCAAAGCCAACCCTCCCATATAAGGATCTATTAGAACACACCCGATCCTTATAATAAGGCTGTCTCATTTAATTCAATCCCTAGAGAACTTATGAAAACTCAATACGCAAGCTACACATGTAGACATTTACGCATGAACTCCCACTTCTCACATGAAATAAATGTTTGTTTTAAGAAATCCTATCTATTAGAACTTATGAATAATAAATTAAGTAAGCTACACATGTAGACGTTTACCTAATAAATTACCCACTTCCAATAAAGGATCGCTTTGTGGAGATCTTACTAAATTATGAGCTTAGTAATATTTAGTTCATAAGGTTCAATTGCATAGATTATTTTATGTAGCCATAATTATAACATTGCTAAAATTCTATCATGCATAGCATGAACCCCGAACTTATAGTTATAATTAATTACACAAAATAAATCACATAGCATGCTTTAAAGCTGTAAATAAAAGCAGTAAATGTGCTCCTATTATCTACAACATGCATATATGCTGCGCAATTAAATTAAACACATATACCATGCGAAGACAGATAATAAAACTTATAAAAAATGTCCTCGTGGCCCCTTCGTTCTTCGTGTTTTTTGTTCTTCATGTTCTTCGCGTTCTTCATTCTTCGTTTTACAGATTTAATTTTTGAAATAAAAGATTACATAGAATAATCCTAATTGCAATCAAAAAATCTAAATCTAACCACAGATTTATCTCGTGGGTGAAAAACAAATCCATATAAAAGGGCGGATTAACCCGAGAACCACGAGGACGAAAAATCATACAATCCAAAACCCATGCATACATTCAATAAAAATTATCATGCAATTCATAGGCAATATTATTTCTACGATAGAGCCAATTAATTTAACCTCGCTCTGATACCAATTGAAGGGATTCGTGAACTGAATCACGAAGTCCGTTTGCCAAGGATCGTTAATTGGAATATCAAAAATAAATTTCTATGCCTATGATTAATCCTAGCATGCTACTATTGAATATGCATAAGGGGGTTTATGCGGAATACCAGGATTGCAAAATCCTGAAGAACGAGTGCGCGGAGATTCCTCTTGATCTTTCCCACGCACAAAGATTTAATTCCTAACAGATTGAGGAATTAAATCTTATGAAAATAAAACAATTATTTTCGAAAAAACAAGGAGAGAGAGAGAAGAAAGTCCTCCTGATCTGATCTTCTGATCTGTATCCCAACTTAATCTGAATATCTGGTGAAGATTCCCTTCAGATTTCTTGCCCAATTGAGAAGCAGAATTTCCTCCTCGTTCTCAGATCTAGTTGATCACCACAGCTCCCAAATTCTGGTTTGCTGTGTGCAATTTATGATCTTGTGGTGTATTGAGATCTGAGGAACTGAGGCCTATTTATAGGAAAATACTGGACTTCTATTGGGCTTGAGTTTCATGGGCCAGACCAGGGACCAGAATGCAAATAGCAAATAAGGCCTATCAATTAATTAATTCCCATATTCAACCCAGAATATAATTAATTAATTAATATTGATTCATTCCACTAAAGAATCAATATTGTCCTACCTATTTGCTGTCACGTTTTGAGGTACGGGTTGCATGGGCTCGGTATATCCCCATATTTAAGGTTACAGACACTCATTAATTAATTAATTTAAGCTATGACAAGCTATTTAATTAATTAACATCTTATATTCCTGAATCAATCCACTCAAACCTTTTCACTTATGCTTGAACTTAATCAGCCTGCAGGACTTTAGCATAACGAACCTTTTGAGCTGTTCAGGGAATGTCACCATCCTATACTGGATGTGGTTACCTAGTTCCAGTACCAGACAGTCATACACAAACTGCTATTACCCAAGATGCAGATATACAAGCTCAACTGGAGCCTTTCACTGCAACTCAAAGTAATACACAATCTGCATATACTTTTGTACCTTCATTTAGGCTTAGGATCTCATCAAGACATAGCGATCTAGATTCTTTTAATGTCAGATAAAAGAATCAATCTCGACTTAGGTCCTTATCAATGTGTGCCCCACACCAGCATACCAAGCCATCGAAGATAAGATGCTTATTACTGCGTATGCTGCATCCTACACTGACAGTTTATCCTGGAACTGTCTCAGCTGTGATAACCATTTATATCTCGCTAGGTCAAACGATCCATACGATCTTCCATGATCTTTTACACACCGTATGATCTCCCAATCGACGACATAAGAGGATAATTGCATTTGCGACACATGTTTGTTAATTCAGACTAGAGATGAACATACAACATTTATGATTCCCAGTATATTAACCAATCAAACTTCTACATAATATACCAATCATAATGCTTTCAGTATATAAATCCATCAATAAGTTCTGCAAGTATGTTGCACACATTCGAGCATCGGAGTTGTGGGTTGATCAAGAATCAACTTTATAAGTGCTTACATGAAGAGTTCGGTACAAACCATGATATCTCCATCAATAAAGGATGGTACTCTTTGAAAACTTGTACCAAATCGATCGTCTCGATGAGTTCTACAAGTATGATGCACACATTCGAACATCGGAGTTGTAGGTTGATCAATAATCTACTTTATAAGTGCTTACATGAAGAGTTCGGTTCTAACTAAGATATCTTCATCAATAAAGGATGGAAGTCTTTGAAAACTTGTACTAAATAAATCAACTCGATGAGTACTACTAGTATGTTGCACACATTCGAGCATCAGAGTTGTTGGTTGATCGGGAATTAACTTTATAAGTGCATAAATGAAGAGTTCGGTACAAAACACGATATCTCCATCAACAAAGGATGGAACTCTTTGAAAACTTGTACTAAATCAATCGTCTAGATGAGTTCTACAAGTATGTTGCACACATTCATGTTGGGTTTGTATACTGAAAGCATATATGATTAAGTGTTTCGTACACTGGTCTTCATATATGTTGCTGCAACAATGCTTGCTATCTGATTAAACAAACATACAACGAACCATAATATCATATTATCTTGCCTATAGGGATGATCATATGGTGTGTAGGAGATCACAAAGGATCATATGAATCGTTTGACCTAGCGAGATATAAATAGTATCACAGCTGAGACGGTCCCTGGATAGGCTGTCGGTCTAAGCTGCGCCTCATCGGTTCACAAGTGGGCTTATCCTAGCTACTTGATGTGTCGGTACATGGTTATGTATTGATGGGAACAACAGTGGGATGTGCCATTCTCATTGACATATGAATGAGTCAGATCCCTAACATACTTCCTATGATCTTAAACCTAACTGAAGGATAAGGGGCACACACAGATTGACCACACTTTGATTTACCATGGTGGCGAGTCTTACATGTACTCTTATACCCGTATTTTGGGTGTTGGCGATTTGTGTGTGGCCTGCTTAGTCTGGACATTTAGGTAAGCATATCCGTTTCAGGATGGTGACATTCCCTGAGGAGCTCACAAGGTTCATTATGCTAAACCCTGCAAGTTGAATTATTTAATTCAGGCATAAGTGAAAAGGAGTGAGTGGTATTACTCAGGAAATAAGAGATTAATTAATTGTGGCTAATTGTCATAAGGCAAATTAATTAATGAATGTCTAAAACCTTAAATATGTGGATCATGTTAGTTTGGTGCAACCCGTTCCTAATAACGTGGTAATAAAGGGGCGAGTCAGCATTGTTACCGTGGTGAAGGTTAAAACAATGTTTTATTAATTAATTATGTTCTGGGTTGAACAAGGAAGAATTAATTAATAAAGAGGGCCCACTTTATTATTTGCATCTGGTCCCTAGTCTGGCCCATGAACTGCTCACAGCCCATTAGGGTTAGGGTTTCTTAAAACCGTAACACTATATAAAGGCCTTCTATCTATCAGATCAGAAGAGACTTTTCAGTATATTGAAAATTGAGTGAGACGGCGACGGCTATCCGGAAGGGGAGAAACTGATCGATTTCTCCAGATCTCGGATTCAACTTGGTAGATAATCCTCACCAGATTTCCAAGGAGCAAGGGAACAGATCAGAAGATCAGATCTGTAGGAACTACTGTTCATCGCCGGTTTCAGATTCAGATCCAGACCTATTTCATCGTTATTGGCTCCGATCAAGATCTGTAGATCAAACGGTGAAATTAGGTATTCTCTAAATCCATCATCTGCAATTAATTTTGTAGGAGCATGCATAGGATCGCATGGTTTATTTAATTGAAATTTGTTCCTGGTATCTCTCTATCTTGAATAAATTGAAATTGAATGAATATGTAAGTTCATGGATGGATTTAAATTGTCATGGATGTTTTTGTTCTCGTGGCCTTCTTATTTTTTGGATCTATTTTTCACCACGAGAAAATCCGTGGTTAGATTTGATAGGAAATCATGTAATAGATCTACATCTATTTTTTTTATTTTCTTTATTTTATTCAAATCTGTAAAAATTGGAGAAATTGAGATCTGGAGGAAGAACGAGGAACGAAGAACGAAGAACATTCAGATCCAGCTAGCCTAGTGTTCAGCCCCTTCTCCCAGCAGAACACAGCAGCCGGCGGCAGTACGGCAGTGGGTGGCGGCGGCAGGGGCTCTCCCCTGCGGCTGGGTTGCGCCCTATGTCTGGCTGCTGCAGTTGCTCTCGTTTCCGATGAGCTCCCAGATCCAGCCAGGGCGACGAGCACGCGGCGGTGGTCGTGCACCAGGCCAGGCAGGCCGCGCGTCTCCTTCGCGCGATGCAGGCGGGTGGCGGTGGCGGGGAATCTTCCCTGCGGTTGGGCTGTGCCTGCTTCTCTTTCCCCGTCGTGCTTCAACACAGGGCCGGGTTGCTGGGCTCGCGGTTCCGGCGATGGTGGAGGTTTTGCGCGAGCGCCGGCGTTCGTCGTGGTGGTGGTGTCGCGCAGATAGGCCGCGCGCAGCTGTGATGGTTGCGTGCAGCGGCTGTTTCTGTCTCACGTGTTTCCAGGACGGGAGGAGCAGCAGCGCGCGACGACTGTTGTTGGTTGAGGTTGTGCCGCGCACGACTGGGCTCCGGTGATGGAGGCTTCGCAGCCTCTGCTGTGCTTGCTGTTTCTGCGCGAGGTTCACCGGCATTTGCTGCGGCTACTGTGACCAGCGACGGCGACTGGAGGTGGCTGGGTTGCAGGCGCGGCCAGCAGCGATAACTGGGGTGCGAGCTCCGGCCGCAAGCGGCGGCCCGAAAGGCGGCGCGGCGGACTGGCCTGGTGGCTGGCGGCTAGGGTTTCCTAGTTATGTTTTGTGGCTGCCCGGGCTGGAGCTCGGGCCCGGAGGTGGCCCGCTGTTCAGAAAATTAGGGTTTTGCTGTCCTGTTTGGGCCTGAAACCCTAATTGAAGCCTAGTTGCTGTTAAATCAGTTCAAATCAGATTTCAAGTCCAACGGAGGCCCAGTTTGAAGATCTGTATTGGAATTAAATCTTGTAATAGTTGGATTTATTTTATTTCAGTTGTAATCGCATCTGAGGGGCCACGAGAATTTATTTGTGTATTTATTTATTCTCGTAATGATGTGATTTATAATTTGCGCACTAGTAAATAATAGGAAGCATGATTATTTGCTTTAATTATTTACTGTATAAGCATGTTGCAATTTTAATTTTGAGCATGTCTTATGTGATTTATTTTATGTTTTAAATTATGTCTATAAATTCCGGGATAATATTAATTTATGATGGAATTTTGGGTGTGACATAATTTATGGGAACATAAAATAATGTGTGCGCATGAAACCTTTAGAAATAAAAATACTAAGCTGGATTTTGGTTTTTTTCAAACTAAAATCATTAGACCTCCACAAATACGGCCTCTCATTAGAAGTAAGGCATTTCGAAGCGTAAACGTCTGCTGAAGCAGTTTGCGTTGAGACAACTTTCATTGGTCTCTAAGATTAAACTAAATGAGATAACAAAGGATGTTAAGGGCAGGACGCATGGGTCGAGTACGTATGTCGAATCGCCTTTTAATATCTGGAGTTAGGCTTGTGGTTACTTTGGCTTAGATGTTGCCTGGAGTATAACTCATGAATGATGTCCCTGCTCCGGATTGGTGAACATGGTCTTAAGATCTCCAATATTAATTTCTTTTGCTTAAGATACCTGGCATGTTAAGAAATTAAAGGACCTATTTTGGTCTGGTTGAGCGTTTGCCGTAAACGTCTGCTAAAGCAGCTTGCGGTAGATTAGCTTGGGCAATTGGAGGAAGCAAATTGCATTGTTTTATCTAAAGGTTCTATGCATATTTGTTTCAATTGTTCGTAGTATGTGCTTACTTTAATTCGCTTATTTGTTTTCAGATATGTCTATTATTGCATCGCTCATTAATTCAATTGTACACAATTCTTTGACTGGTCCGAATTTTCCTGGATGGAAAAGTGACATTGTCAAGCTCTTGGATTCATTTGGACATTTGTTTGTTCTGCAAACTCCCTGTCCGAGTTCGCCAACAGATACATCTTCCGATGAGGAGCGTGCAGAGTATCACATATGGATGTGGTCGAATGGCATGGCCAGACAATATATCTTGGCTGGTATGTCAGATGCATTGCGTCCTCGTTATAGTGATGTATGGCTTGCACGTGATATTATGTAAAGTCTTGACGTAGCATATGGCGGACTCAATGGACATGCTAGATCCAGTTTTATCAAGCGTATTGTAAGACAAAAAATGGGTCAGAACTATTCGGTACGTGAACATGTGGAATCACTCATCCAGCTCATAGATGAGTACACATTAAAGGGTGGTCAAATTGACAATGATGTCAAAATTGACTTGATACTCAACACGTTACCGAAGTCATTTGATGACTTCAGAATTTCTGTTGAGAAAAACAAGAGTGAGTATATTGTTCACAGTCTGCTCAAGGATCTTGTATCAACAGAAGCTTCTTTAGTCTTTTCTGTGAGTCACTCTGATTTGCTTCCGAGTCGAAAGAGTGATGTAAAAGAAAAGAGGAATGAAGGAAGCAGTGGGAGTAGTCTTGCTTTATCAGTTCATTCCAGATCTCTTGCTAAAAGTTCTTCTAAATCGTGTCGTAATGACATGAAGAAGAAGAATAGTAAAGGAGAGAACAAAGGAAAGAAAGATAACAAGAAGGACAAGTGTTTCAAGTGTAGCAAGATGGGTCATTGGAAAGTAAATTGTCCAAGTTTTATAACTAAGGGACAATGTACGTCATCTTTTGCATTGCATGTTGAAACATGTTTAGTATCGGTTTTCTACTCCTTAGTAGGTAGTGGTAACTGAGGTCACTAATCGTGTTTGCTACACTTTGCGCGGAATCAAGCTTAGGGCTTGAAGATGGCGGGATTACCATCTCCAAGATTGATGCTGGAAGTTGCTACTTCAGCTGATGGAGATTTTACTTTGAGTTTATGTTAAAAACTCTGTTTTAATTCAAGTTTCTGAAGAGATGTTGTTTTGATAAACATATCTTTAATCTATTGGATTATCAGTTATTCGATAGAGTTTTTCTATCATAATAACAGTTTTTTCTATTATGGATGATTGTCTCTTCATTACTTGATTAAAAAAATTATCAGTTTTCTAAGGCATAATGTAAAGAATTGCTATAGAGATAGGTAACTTCAGTCTAAGTAGTTTTAAGTAATTCATGGAATTATGGATTCTATCCAGGTATTCCTAAGAATGGTACTTATGACAACTACTTAGAGGTATAAGATGATAACCAGGCCTTTTAATAGGCGATTGTATCTCTATAGATTATTTCGTGTTTGCTCTGGTTTGCTTGTTTGAGTCCACTTCCGCAGTTGCCTTAACAGGCATTGATACTGTAGTCATTTAAGATTTGGATATGTTTATCTAGTTCACTACAAGTCTTAGTCTCTTGCTTTAATCAAGAGCGTTCAAGACTAAGGTAGAGAATAAGTTAAACAAGATCGTAAAAAACATTATGGTTCATTCATAATGGTATATCTTAAGTGATGGGTTTTTACAGTATCTGGAAGAGCAAAGGGATTGCATCGCATTTAACTACACCTATTATCTCTTGATTGGGATAATGTAGGTTAAAACGAAATAAGACTCTTTAAAAGTTTATAAGTTATGCCAGCTTTGCCAAATTTTCGTTTTTGGGAAGAGCGCTAAAAGGCAGTTGTGTGTTTGCTTAATCTAGTGTCTTCTAAATACCCTAGCAGACCTTGACTCTATCAAAAAGGCAATGATGGGTAATTCGGTTGTTAAGCTGATATAGGAATCTGATTGGTTAGAAGAAATGTTTTAGCTAGTACTGCTTTGTGGGCTATTCCAGTTAATCAAAAAAGATGGTTGCTTTGTGTATCCTAGATACAAGCAAGTTGTATAGGATAAAACAATGAATCCAAATGTGGGATTGTTCTCTAACGTTTTAGAGAAGACAATTCAAATCCATCAAGAAATACCCCGTGGCATATTGAGCATACCTTGGAAGGTATGGTACCAATTGCACGGTCACCAGTGTAAGGTGGTAAACCACAAATTAAATGCACCATTAACTGACAACGTAAAACGAGCATCATTGCAGTGGGAGTTTGCCTTAACAGGCTTAATGGTGCTGGTTCGTGGAAACAGTCTCTGGACTTGTTCCCAGTTTAACGAACAACACCGTACTTATCCCTTAAAGAGCAACGAAGCTGTTAAGACAAACGATGCATTTTAATGACGTCAAGTCATGGATTCAGAAATGAATCAGTAAAGGTTGTGGTTGTGTATCAACATCAGTGATTGCCAAATAACTTTCCAGTTATAGGCAACTGATTGATATACATGAGAAGTGCACGAATGGCAACCTAGTATATTCGAGAGTCTAGGTTAGTGAGTAAGGTATGTTTCACAACAAGACCTTCTCACTGGTTGCAACTATTAAGTCCATTCGAATTCTTTTAACCATAACAACACATATGAATCTAAATATCTGGAAGATAGATGACGTCATCTGTATTTTATAAACGGGAACCTTGATTAAAGGTGACGACATCTGTATGAAACAACCAGATAAATTATGTGCAAAGCATCATGTCTGGAAGCCAAGGTAGTTCAAGTATGAACTTAAGGGAGCTTCAAAGTCATGAAACAGACATTTCGATATTGTCTATCGAGAATGAGGGTTTCATGTACCAGTTATGTGTCAGCGGAAGCGTGGTTTTCCTTGCACATTATGCAGATGGTATGTTCACATTCGGAAACGGTGTGGAGATGTTGTCAGGCATAAAGGATGGTTATCCGAACAGTTTCAGAAGTAGGACTTATGATATCTTGGAACATCTTTTGAATTAAGGTCTTGTGTTGTCACAAGAAAAAGGATGTTCAGGTATCTCAAGTCGCTTAAATTGATTTTGTGGTGAGTCGTTCATAGCAAGAAAGATTGTTATCTTTCCATATTGTAAATGAACGAAGTTAGACATCTGTAATGCTATGAGCATGTTAAACAGATATCAGTTCAACTCTGGACAGACACATTGGTTAATGAATGAGCTTTGTGAGTTGAATAACATCGGATATCCAGGAGTATCATAAGGAAAGGAAATCGACCTCTAACTATGTGTTGGCCTTGGAGGAGGAGCTATAGGAATCTAACACAGAAGTGTGTTGCGGATTCTGGTATAAAGGTTGAGTTTTTATCAGCTTCATTAACTTTGCAAGAAGCACTATAACTCCGGTGTTGTCCTCTAGAGGTGTGTGTTCTAAGTTTGCCTAATCAAATCACAAGGAATTGTGATTGTGTTGGTGCAATGACAAACTCAAGGGAACCCAAGACTCACAAGGTGGTGAAATACATAGGATGTGTGGTATCACATCATACGAGAAATCATGACAAGAGGTGACATGAATGAAGTGGGAGTGATTAACAGTAAAGACACACTTAATACTTTGATAAAGCAATGGTATTATGCTTTAAGTATAAATGGGAGATTGTTGGGTTTGTTTACAAAAAGCATATATGATTAAGTGTTTCGTACACTGGTCTTCATATATGTTGCTGCAACAATGCTCGCTATCTGATTAAACAAACATACAACAAACCATAATATCCTATTATCTCGCCTATAGGGATGATCATATGGTGTGTAGGAGATCACAGAGGATCATATGAATCGTTTGACCTAGCGAGATATAAACAGTATAACAGCTGAGACGGTCCCTGGATAGGCTGTCGGTCTAAGCTGCAGCACATCGGTTCACAAGTGGGCTTATCCTAGCTACTTGATGTGTCGGTACATGGTTATGTATTGATGGGATCAATAGTGGATGTGCCATTTTCATTGACATATGAAGGAGCCAGATCCCTAACATACTTCTTATGATCTTAAACCTAACTGAAGGATAAGGGGCACACACAGATTGACCACACTTTGATTTACCATGGTGGCGAGTCTTACATGTACTCTTATACCCGTATTTTGGGTGTTAACAATTTGTGTGTGGCCTGCTTAGTCTGGACGTTTAGGTAAGCATATCCGTATAAGGATGGTGACATTCCCTGAGGAGCTCACAAAGGTTCATTATGCTAAACCCTGCAGGTTGAATTATTTAATTCAGGCATAAGTGAAAAGGAGTGAGTGGTATTACTCAGGAAATAAGAGATTAATTAATTGTGGCTAATTGTCATAAGCCAAATTAATTAATGAATGTCTAAAACCTTAAATATGTGGATCATGTTAGTTTGGTGCAACCCGTTCCAAATAATGTGGTAATAAAGGGGCGAGTCAACATTGTTACCGTGGTGAAGGTTAAAACAATGTTTTATTAATTAATTATGTTCTGGGTTGAACAAGGAAGAATTAATTAATAAAGAGGGCCCACTTTATTATTTGCATCTGGTCCTTGGTCTGGCCTATGAACTGCTCACAACCCATTAGGGTTAGGGTTTCTCAAAACTCTAACACTATATAAAGGCCTTCTCTCTATCAGATCACAAGAGACATTTCAGTACATTAAAAATTGAGAGAGATGGTGGCGGCTATCCGGAAGGGGAGAAACTGATCGATTTCTCCGGATCTCGGATTCAACTTGGTAGATAATCCTCACCTAATTTCCAAGGAGCAAGGGAGCAGATCAGAAGATCAGATTTGTAGGAACAACTGTTCATCGCCGGTGTTCAGATTCAGATCCAGATCTATTTCATCATTATTGGCTCCGATCTAGATCTGTAGATCAAGCGGTGAAATCAGGTATTCTCTAAATCCATCCTCTGCAATTAATTTTGTAGGAGCATGCATAGGATCGCATGGTTTATTTAATTGAAATTTGTTCCTCGTATCCTAAGAACGATCCTTGGCAAGAATTTAATTAATGGCAACTCGTGTTGTCCATCGTAGACTCAAACCCTACAATTCAACCATCGAAGTTGTGGGTTGATCGAGAATCAACTTTATAGGTATTTAAATGAAAAGTTCGGTACAAACCGCGATATCTCCATCAATAGAGGATGGAACTCTTTGAAAACTTGTACCAAATCGATCGTCTCAATGAGTTCTACTAGTATGTTGCACACATTCGAGCATCGGAGTTGTGGGTTGATCTAGAATCAACTTTATAAGTGCTTACATGAAGAGTTCGGTACAAACCACAATATCTACATCAATAATGGATGGCACTCTTAGAAAACTTGTACCAAATCAATCGTCTTGATGAGTTGTACAAGTATGTTAATCACATTCAAGCATCGGAGTTGTGAGTTGATCAAGAATCAACTTTATAAGTGCTTACATGAAGAGTTCGGTACAAACCATGACATCTCCATCAACAAAGGATGGAAGTCTTTGAAAACTTGTACCAAATCGATCGTCTCGATGAGTTCAACTAGTATGTTTCACAGATTCAAATATTGGAGTTGTGGGTTAATCGGGAATCAACTTTATAGGTATTTAAATGAAGAGTTCGGTACAAACCATGATATCTCTAACAACAGAGGATGGAACTCTTTGAAAACGTGTACCAAATCGATCGTCTTGATGATATCTACAAGTGTGTTGCACACATTCAAGCATCGGAGTCGTGGGTTGATCGGGAATCACCTTTATAAGTGCTTACTTGAAGAGTTCGGTACATACCACGATATCTCCATCAATAATGGATGAAAATCTTTGAAAACTTGTACCAAATCTATCGTCTCGATGAGTTGTACAAGTATGTTGTACACATTGGAGCATCGGAGTTGCGGAAACTTTATAAGTGCTCACATGAAGAGTTCGGTACAAACCACGATATCTCCATCAATAAAGGATGGAACTCTTTGAAAACTTGTACCAAATCGATCATCTCAATGAGTTCTACAAGTATGTTGCACACATTTGAGCATCGGAGTTGTTGGTTGATCCGGAATAAACTTTATAAGTGCATACATGAAGAGTTTAGTTTAATCCACGATATCTTCATCAATAAAGGATGGAAGTCTTTGAAAACTTGTACCAAATCGATCGTCTTGATGAGTACTACTAGTATGTTCCACACATTTGAGAGTCGGAGTTGTTGGTTGATCGGGAATCAACTTTATAAGTGCATAAATGAAGAGTTCGGTACAAACTACGATATCTCCTTCCACAAGGGATGGAAAGCTTTGAAAACTTTTACCAAATCGATCGTCTCGATGAGTTCTACAAGTATGTTGCGCACAATTGAGCATCTGAGTTGTGGGTTGATCAAGAATCAACTTTATAAGTGCTTACATGAAGAGTACAGTACAAACCACGATATCTCCATCAACAAAGGATGGAACTCTTTGAAAACCTGTACCAAATCGATCGTCTCGATGAATTCTACAAGTTTGTTGCTCAAATTCAACCATCGAATTTGTGGGTTGATCTAGAATAAATTTTATAAGTGCTTACTTGAAGAGTTCGGTACTAACCACGATGTCTCCATCAATAATGGATGGAGCTCTTTGAAAACTTGCACCAAATAGATCGTCTAGATGAGTTGTACAAGTATGTTGCACATATTAGAGCATCGGAGTTGTGGGTTGATCAAGAATCAACTTTATAAGTGGTTACATTAAGAGTTCGCTACAAGCAATGATATCTCCATCAACAAAGGATAGAACTCTATGAAAACTAGTTCCAAATCTATCGTCTCGATAAGTTCTTCAAGTATGTTGCACACATTCGAGCATCTGAGTTGTGGGTTGATAAGGAATCAACTTTATAAGTGCTTACATGAAGAGTTCGGTAAAAACCATGATATCTCCATCAATAAAGGATGAAACTCTTTGAAAACTTGAACCAAATTGATCATCTGGAAGAGTTCTACAAGTATGACGCACACATTCGATCATACGAGTTTTAGGTTGATCAAGAATCTACTTTATAAGTGCATACATGAAGAGTTCGGTTCAAACTACGATATCTTCATGAATAAAGGATGGAAGTCTTTGAAAACTTGTACCAAATCGATCGTCTCGATGAGTACTACAAGTATGTTCCACACATTCGAGCATCGAAGTTGTTGGTTGATCGGGAATCAACTTTATAAGTGCATAAATGAAGAGTTTGGTACAAACCATGATATCTCCATCAACAAAGGATGGAAATCATTGAAAACTAGTACCAAATCGATCGTCTCGATGAGTTCTACAAGTATGTTGCACACATTGGAGCATGTGAGTTGTTGGTTGATCAAGAATCAACTTTATAAGTGCTTACATGAAGAGTTCAGTACAAACAACGATATCTCCATCAACAAAGGATGGAACTCTTTGAAAACTTGTACCAAATCGATTGTCTCGATGAGTTCTACAAGTATGTTGCACACATTCGAGCATTAGAGTTGTGGGTTGATCTAGAATCAATTTTATAAGTGCTTACATGAATAATTCGGTACAAACCACGATATCTCTATCAATAATGGATGGAACTCTTTGAAAACTTGTACCAAATAGATCGTCTCGATGAACTGTACAAATATGTTGCACACATTCAAGCATCGGAGTTGTAAGTTGATCGGGAATCAACTTTATAAGTGCATAAATGAAGAGTTCGGTAAAAACAACGATATCTCCATCATCAAAGGATGGAACTCTTTGAAATCTTGTACCAAATTGTTTGTCTCGATGAGTTCTACAAGTATGTTGCACACATTCGAGCATTAGAGTTGTTGGTTGATCGGGAATCAACTTTATAAGTGCATAAATGAAGAGTTCGGTACAAACCACGATATCTCCATTGAAAAAGGATGGAACTCTTTGAAAATTTGTACCAAATCGATTGTCTCGATGAGTTCTACAAGTATGTTGAACACATTTGATCATATGAGTTGTGAGTTAATCAAGAATCAACCTTATAAGTGCTTAGATAAAGAGTTCGGTACAAACAACGATATCTCGATCAACAAAGGATGGGACTCTTTGAAAACTTGTACCAAATCAATTGTCTCGATGAGTTCTACAAGTATGTTGCACAAATTCGAGCATCAGAGTTGTGGGTTGATCTAGAATCAACTTAATAAGTGCATAAATGATGAGTTCGGTACAAACCACGATATCTCCATCAACAAAGGATGGAACTCTTTGAAAACTAGTTCCAAATCTATCGTCTCGATAAGTTCTACAAGTATGTTGCACACATTTGAGCATCGGAGTTGTGGGTTGATCAAGAATCAACTTTATAAGTGCTTTCATGAAGAGTTCGGTACAAACTATGATATCTCCATCAATAAAGAATGGAACTCTTTGAAAACTAGTGTCAAATCGATCGTCTCGATGATTTCTACAAATATGATGCTCACATTCAAACATCGGAGTTGTAGGTTGATCAAGAATCTACTTTATAAGTGCTAACATGAAGAGTTCGGTTCAAACCACGATATTTTCATCAATAAAGGATGGAAGTGTTTAAAAACTCATACCAAATCGATCTTCTCGATTAGTTCTACAAGTATATTGTACACATTCGAGCATCAGAGTTGTTGGTTTATCGAAAATAAACTTTATAAGTGCATAAATGAAGAGTTCGGTACAAACCACGATATCTCCATCAACAAAATATGGAACTCTTTGAAAACTTGTACCAAATCGATCGTCTCGATGAGTTCTACAAGTATGTTGCACACATTCGTGCATCAGATTTGTGGGTTGATCGGGAATCAACTTTATAGGTATTTAAATGAAGAGTTCGGTACAAACAACGATATCTCCATCAACAGAGGATGGAACTCTTTGAAAACTTGTACCAAATTGATCGTCTCGATGAGTTCTACAAGTATGTTGCACACATTCTCGCATCGGAGTTGTGGGTTGATCTTGAATAAACTTTATAAGTGCTTACATGAAGAGTTCGGTACAAACCATAATATCTCCATCAATAACGAATGGAACTCTTTGAAAACTTGTACCAAATCGATCGTCATGATGAGTTGTACAAGTATGTTGCACACTTTCAAACATCGGAGTTGTAGGTTGATCAAGAATTTACTTTATAAGTGCTTATATGAAGAGTTCGGTACAAACCACGATATCTCCGTAATAAAGGATGTAACTCTTTGAAAACTTCTACCAAATCGATCATCTCGATGAGTTCTACAAGTATGATGCACACATTGGAACATCGGAGTTGTAGGTTGATCAAGAATCTACTTTATAAGTGCTTACATGAAGAGTTTGATTCAAACCACGATATCTTCATTAATAAAGAATGGAAGTCTTTGAAAACTTGTACTAAATCGATCGTCTCGATGAGTACTACAAGTATGTTCAACACATTGGAGCATCTGAGTTGTTGGTTGATCGGGAATCAACTTTATAAGTGCATAAATGAAGATTTTGGTACAAACCACGATATCCCCATCAACAAAGGATGGAAATCTATGAAAACTTGTACCAAATCGATCGTCTCGATGAGTTCTACAAGTATGTTGCACACATTTGAGCATCTAAGTTGTGGGTTGATCAAGAATCAACTTTATAAGTGCTTACAGGAATAGTATGGTACAAACCACGATATCTCAATCAACAAAGGATGGAACTCTTTGAAAACTTGTACCAAATTGATCGTCTCGATGAGTTCTATAAGTATGTTGCACACATTCGAGCATCGGAGTTGTGTGTTCATCTAGAATCCACTTTATAAGTGCTTACATGAAGAGTTCGGTACAAACCACGATATCTCCATCAATAATGGATGGAAATCTTTGAAAACTTGTACCAAATAGATCGTCTCGATGAATTGTACAAGTATGTTGCATAAATTAGAGCATCGGAGTTGTGGGTTGATCAAGAATCAACTTTATAAGTGCTTACATGAAGAGTTCGCTACAAACTATGATATCTCCATCAACAAAGGAAGGAACTCTTTGAAAACGAGTTCCAAATCGATCGTTTCAATAAGTTCTACAAGTATGTTGCACACATTTGAACATCAGGGTTGTGGAGTGATCAAGAATAAACTTTATAAGTGCTTGCATGAAGAGTTCGGTACAAACCATGATATCTCCATCAATAAAGGACGGAAATCTTTGAAAACATGTACCCGAATGATCGTCTCGATGAGTTCTACAAGTACGATGCACACATTCGACCATCGGAGTTGTAGGTTGATCAAGAATCTACTTTATAAGTGCTTACATGAATAGTTCGGTTCAAACCACGATATCTTCATCAATAAAGGATGGAAGTATTTGAAAACTTGTACCAAATCGATAGTCTCGATGAGTACTATAAGTATGTTCCCCACATTCGAGCATCGGAGTTGTTGGTTGGTCGGGAATCAACTTTATAAGTGCATAAATGAAGAGTTCGGTACAAACCACGATATCTCCATAAACAAATGATAGAACTCTTTGAAAACTTTTACCAAATCGATGGTCTCGATGAGTTCTACAAGTATGTTGCACACATTCGAGCATCAAAGTTGTGGGTTGATCAAGAATCAACTTTATAAGTGCTTACATGAAGAGTTCGGCACAAACCACAACATCTCTAACAACAAAGGATAGAAATCTTTGAAAATTTGTACCAAATTGATCATCTCGATGAGTTCTACAAGTATGTTGCACACATTCGAGCATCGGAGTGGCGGGTTAATCAGGAATCAACGTTATATGTGCTTACATGATATCTCCATCAACAAAGGATGGAACTCTTCGAAAACATGTACCAAATTGATCATCTTGAGGACTTCAAAAGTTATGTTGCACTCATTCGAGCATCAGAGTTGTGGGTTGATTAAGAATCAACTTTATAAGTGCTTACATGAAGAGTTCGGTACAAACCACGATATCTCAATCAATAAAGGATGGAACTCTTTGAATACTAGTACTAAATCTATCGTCTCGATGAGTTCTACAAGTATGTTACACACATTCGAGCATCGGAGTTGTGGGTTGATCTAGAATATACTTTATAAGTGCTTATTTGAAGAGTTCGGTTCAACCCATGATATCTCCATCAATAAAGGATGGAACTCTTTGAAAACTTGTCCAAAATCTATCGTCTCAATGAGTTCTACATGTTTGATGCACACATTCAAACATCGAAATTTTAGGTTTATCTAGAATATACTTTATAAGTGCTTACATGAAGAGTTCGGTTCAAACCACGATATTATCATCAATAAAGTATGGAACTCTTTGAAAACTAGTTCCAAATCGATCGCCTTGATAAGTTCGACAAGTATGTTGCACACATTCGAGCATCAGAGTTGTGGGTTGATCAAGAATCAACTTTATAAGTGCTTACATTCGGCACAAACCATGATATCTCCATTAATAGAGGATGGAACTCTTTGAAAACTTCTACCAAATCGATCATCTCGATGAGTTCTACAAGTATGATGCACACATAGGAAAATCAGAGTTGTAGGTTGATCAAGAATCTACTTTATAAGTGCTTACTTGAAGAGTTTGATTCAAACCACAATATCTTCATCAATAAAGAATGGAAGTCTTTGAAAACTTGTACTAAATCCATCGTTTCGATGAGTACTACAAGTATGTTCCACACATTCGAGCATCGAAGTTGTTGGTTGATCGGGAATCAACTTTATTAGTGCATAAATGAAGAGTTCGGTACAAACCACGATATTTCCATCACCAGAGGATGGAACTCTTTGAAAACTTGTACTAAATCGATGGTCTCAATGAGTTCTACAAGTATGTTGCACACATTCGAGCATCAGGGTTGTGGGTTGATCAAGAATCAACTTTATAAGTGCTTTCATGAATAACTCGGCACAAACCACAATATCTACATCAATAAAGGATGGAACTCTTTGAAAATTTGTACCAAATTGATCATCTCGATGAGTTCTACAAGTATGTTGCACACAGTCGAGCATCGGAGTTGTGGATTGATCGGGAATCAACTTTATAATTGCTGAAATGAAGAGTTTGGAACAAACCATGATATCTCCATGAACAAAGGATGGAACCTTTTTAAAACTTGTACCAAATCGATCGTCACGTTGAATTGTACATGTATGTCGCACACATTAGAGCATCGGAGTTGTGGGTTGATCAAGAATCAACTTTATCAGTGCTTACATGAAGAGTTTGCTACAAACAACGATATCTCCATCAACAAAGGATGGAACTCTTTGAAAACTAGTTCCAAATCGATTGTCTCGATAAGTTCTACAAGTATGTTGCACACATTTGAGAATCGGAGTTGTTGGTAGATTGGGAATCAACTTTATAAGTCCATAAATGAAGAGTTCGGTACAAACCACGATATCTCCATCAACAAAGGATGGAACTCTTTGAAAACTAGTTCTGAATCGATCGTTGATAAGTGCGCTATTTCGTTCACTTATCTATGGATTTTTAGGTTGTTTTGATAGAGTTAGGGTGTGTTTACTTTAAATTCTGAGCATCGCATTACTTTTGTACCTGATTTGTTTGTTATGCTGAAAAATACAAGTTTTTGGAGTAAAAATTGACTAAGTCTGAAAAAGAGACGTTTGGTGGTGTGCTCTGTTTTGATCGATAGAAATTGTGTCGATCGAAACAGAGGTAGGTTGGAAAGCGAGAGTTCGTTGTAATTCAAGCTGATCGACAGAAGAAGAAGTCCTGTCGATCGACAGAAATTGTGTCGATCGACAGAGAAGTCTGAGGCAGCCAGTCGACAGAGCTTTCGAGTGTTCGATTTCGAGAACCCATTTCGATCGACAGGAATTGTGTCGATCAAAATCCGGGTCGTGCTGGAAGAGTTTAATGCTTTTAAGTTATTTCCATGTTGGGACAATTAAACCTAGTATATATTGTTTTGTTTAGGCAATTTTTAACATTGATGCCACTTTTGAGACTAAAACCCTAGAGTTTTTCTTGCTCTTGAATTGCTTTCGAATTGTGGTGAGGATTGTACTCGAACCTTTGAAGATTGGATGCAATTACAAGGCTTGTTTTCTCTATGAAGTTTTGTTACAGGTTTTATCTTTCCATATTTCTGTTTAACATGAATATGTGTAGGTAAACCCTTATTCCGATTCTAGGGTTTATGTGATTGTCTTGGATGCATGTTTATGTGATTAAATCGATCAATATTTTTAATTGGTTTATCAATTCTTGTGTTTTTTTCTTAATCTGATTAAATTGGCCATTTGATTAGGTTTTCATAATTAATTAATTTGAGACTGAAAAGTGAAAATTGATTAATGGATTCAAGAATTGATAATATGGATTTTATTTATGTCTGAAAAGAGGAATTTAATCCATGGGAATAAATCTGATGTTTATAAGGAGTTGTTAATTTACCTAGAGACCGAAAGGATATAGGAAATTGATGATCTACTTTATGAATTGCCAAACCCTGGAATTTGTAATATTTTCCTGATGTTTCACCAAATCTTTAGTTTAAATTGATCGATGAAATTTCCTTGCATGCTATCCTTGACATGAACTTGCCCTGGAATCTGATTTTTTCTCCAGTATTTTAAAACCCTATTTAATTCCTTGCTTTAATTTAAATTTCTTGCAAAATTAGTTTTAAATCTCAAAAACCTTTCCAAATTTCTATTTACTTAGACAACAAACCGAAACAAATGGTTCAGTACATGAGGTGTTCGCTTTTACAATCTCTGTGGGATCGATAATTTTAACTTGTCACTATTCTATAAAAAAATCATTAAAAAAATCAGTGATCAAATTTTGGCGCCGTTGCCGGGGATTGTTTAGAATTATCTTGTTATTGAATCTGTTTAGGGTTGTTGATTTAAGTTGTAATTTTAATTTTAATTTCCCTTTCAGTTTTGCAAAATTTTCTTATTATTTTCCTTTAAAATTTTCGCCAGTTTTCCCTTTAAAATTTCACCCTCTGTTTCGACCGACAGGAGGAATTTCAATCGACAGGCTCCTGTCAATCGACACAAATTCTGTCGACCGACAGAGATCCTGTTTTTTACAAAATTTTCAGTTTTATCGTTTAATTCGTGTGTTAGTCAATTTATTTCTGTTTATTCGCTGTTCTGTGTGTACTCACTCTTCCCTTGATTTATTTTTAGGTAGTTAATGCACACGAGGAGGAGTGGTAAGGTACCGATTCCTATCAACCCTGAGATTGAGGCTACGTGCAGAAGAAACAACAGCAGGAGACACCGAGAGGAAGCTGCTTCCAGCAGTGAAACTGTCAAGATGGCTGATGAACATCAAGAGAACATTCCCAACCTTACTCCCGAACAAACATTTGAGCTCTTGATAGAGATGCACGCCATGAGGGAGCGTATGGTTATTCTGAAGCGGGAAAGAGCCAACAACCGGATTCCTCGGGACAATAATCCGCCCGAAGGGTCTTCAGATGATGAAGATGAGGATGATGATCTAGGGATTGATGCTGACGAGGATGAAGATGCTATCCAGACCTAAGTTCCAGGAGACTGATTTCAGCATTGGCATCAATGCCAATAACTTTGAGCTGAAGACTGGGTTGGTACAGATGGTTCAGTAGAGTCAATATGGGGGCCGAGCTATTGAGGACCCCTATGCTCATCTTGACAAATTTATCATGCTCTGCAACACCGTGAAGATCAATGGAGTCAGCAAAAGTGCCATGCGGATGAGGCTCTTTTCCTTTTTCTCTGCGAGACAAGGCCCAGTCATGGTTTTCTGCTCTGGATAAAACCATCATCAGCACTTGGAAGGAACTGAGGAACACATTCTTGATGAATTTCTTTCCCCCGAGTGTCATCAGGCAAAGGAAGAAGGATATCAGTAGGTTTTCTCAAAGACATGATGAGAATTTCTATGAGGCCTGGGAGAGGTACAAGGAGTTGCTGAGGTTGTGTCCTGGTCACAATCTATGTTTGGCAGATCAGGCTGAAACCTTCTATGAAGGATTGAATGAAAAGACTGTCGAACTGGTGGATTCCACAAAGGGAGACTCTGTGATGACAAAGGGGCCCAAGAAAGCCATGACCTTCTTTCAAAAGATGGCAACTAACAGTCAGAGATGGTCTAGCAACCGCAAAGAACCAGTAAAGCTGTGGAGAAGGTAGCAAACCCCGAGGTAGACCTAATGGGTGAGATCAAGAAGTTGAGAGAAGACTTTGCCAAGATGGAATCTGGACGAACCGTTGCTGCTGTCGATCCAGTTCCATCCTCTTCTGGTGAGACTGATGCCGCTGATGTCAACTTTGTCCAAAGAGGTGGTTATCAGAATAACAACCGAGGAGGATATTCAAAAAATCAGGGCTACAATCAGAACTACAATCAAGACTACAATCCCAACCGGCCAAGGAACCACCCAGGTTTCTCATATTCAAATCCTGATGCTGCCGAGCAACCTCCTGCTGGATTCAATGTGGAGAATGGAGAAATTGTTGAGCCAAAGAAGAAGCTGAGCCTTGAGGAAATCCTAGCCAAGTTCATGCAAGGGTCCGATAAGAGAGTTGGGAATTTGGAGAAAGAAGTGGAAAGAATCAACTCCAAAGTTGATAGAGTGGAGAAACATGCTCAGATCATAGAGACACAGGTCAGCCAGATTGCCGCATCCCTTGGATCACAACATAAACAAGGGCAATTACCGAGAAACACTCAGGCAAACCCGAAGAATCAGAGAAATCAGGTCAATGCCATCACTTTGAGGGGTGGCAAGTCTTACAAGGGACCCGAACAGAAAGGGGCCGAATCTGAGGCCGAAGAAGGGAGTGAAAAGGAGCAGGAACCCGAGGCAGAAGCCTCTGTTTCGATTGATAGAAATCCTGTCGATCGAAATAGAGGACCAGCACAAGCAACCGAGTAAGGAAATCCTGTCGATCGACAGAATTCCTGTCGATCGACACAACTGCCGGGCCCCGGAAAAAAGTTTCCCCCGATGCCGTTTCCGCAGCGATTTGCCAAGAAGAAGATGAATGAGAGGTACGCACGGTTTTCAGAGAATATGAAGAAGGTGCACATCAATATTCCTCTCGTGGAAGCTCTGGAGGAGATGCCGGGGTACATCAAATTCCTAAAGGATATGGTCGCTCAGAAGAGACCTATGCTACAGCACGAGACGGTGAACCTGTTTGAGGAATGCAGTGCTATCATTCAGAAGAAGCTGCCTCTGAAAAGAGAGGATCCGGGTTCATTCACTATTTCTTGTGTTATAGGAGGAGAGACATTCGACAGGGTGCTTTGCGATTCTGGAGCAAGCATCAATCTGATGTCGTTGTCCATTTTCAAGAGACTGGAGATTGGAAATATCAAGCCGACTACCATTACTCTTTAGATGGCTGATAGATCTATCTCTTATCCTAGAGGAATTGTGGAGGATGTCTTAGTGAGAGTCAAAGATTTCATACTCCCGGCTGACTTAGTTGTTTTGGACATGGAGGAGGATCACAATATCCCGCTGATTCTGGGGAGACCGTTTCTAAGGACCGGAGGAGCCCTGATCGATATTCGAGAAGGGAAACAGACATTCTGAGTCGACAATGAGTCTGTGACCTTCGATATTTTCAAGTCTATGCAAAAACACGATGATGGGAGCTACAAAGAAGAATGCCATGTGATAGACAGTTTTGATCCGGTGATTTCTTCGCCTTTACTTTCTATTCATTCTGAAACTGATTATCTAGAGCAATGTCTTCACCACTTCTTATTTTCCTTTTCAGAGCTTGTTGAAGCCTGTGACGAGCTCCTGGATTTTATTGTGGAGCTCGATGTGAAGGTGGAGTTACCTAGGGCAAAGGAGAACCAAAGGGAGCCTCTGACAATCCAGTCTGTGAAAGAAGCAGAAAAAACTCGAGCTGATGCCTCTATTTCGATCGATGGAGCTACTGTAACGAATGGTGGAAAATCACCTCCTTGTCGATCGACAGGGAGGGTGTCGATCGACACAGCTTCAAAAAATCACCTAGTCGACAGGCAGTCCAGGAGAAAGAAGAAGAAAGAAGTAGCCTCTGTTTCAATCGACAGAGAAGTCGTGTCGATCGACACAGCCGTACCAGAGGCTGAAAAACAGCCCGAACCACCTGTTTTGGAGATGATAGAGAATCTTCACCGGATTTTCAGATCGAGTTGGGATACGGATCAGAAGATCAAATCAGGAGGATTTTTCTTCTTCCTCTCTCCTCTTTATTTTCGAAAATAATTGTATTATTTTCATAGATTTATTTCCTCAATCTGTTAGGAAATTAAATCCTTGTGCGTGGGAAATATCAAAGGACATCTTCGCGCACGCGTTCTTCAGAGTTCATCGATCCAGGTATTCCGCATAAACCTTCTTATGCATAATAATATAGGAACATGCTAGGATTGTTCATAGGCATAGCAATTTATTTTTGATATTCCAATTAACGATCCTTGGCAAACGGACTTCGTGATTCAGTTCACGAATCCCTTCAATTGGTATCAGAGCGAGGTTAATTAATTGGCTCTATCGGAAAAAATAATATTGCCTATGATCATGCATGATTATTATTATTGATTGCATGCAATGGATTGTTTTTGGATTGATTGTATTTTTTTTTGTCCTCGTGGTTCTCGGGTTAATCCGCCCTTTTATATGGATTCGTTTTTCACCCACGAGATAAATCCGTGGTTAGATTTAGATTTTTAAATTGTAATTAGGATTATTCCATGTAATCTTTTATTTCAAAAATTAAATCTGTAAAACGAAGAACGAAGAACGCGAAGAACACGAAGAACAAAGGGCCGCATGACGCGTGACAGCGCCGGCACGGCGCGAACGCCATGCACGGCGGTCAGACGCGGTGGGGCACGGTAGCAGGGGGCGCGGCCAGCCACGGCGGCGCCGCAGCCGCGCGCGAAACCCTAGGGTTTAAGCGCGCGCGCACGCACGCAAGCGGGACGGCTGCGCGGCCCAGGCCGGCCAGGCACGGTGCGACAACTCCAGGCCGGGACCGGTGACGTGAGGGGTGGCAGGCAAAGGCGGCAGGGCAGCGGTGCGCAGCCAGGGCGCGCAGGCGCACGCGCAGCAGGCTTGCGCGCGCGACAACGATCGTCTTCCCTCCCTCGGTCGATGTCGGCAGGCGGAGCAGGTGGTGGCGGCGGTGGCTTGGGTGGCCGGCGATGCGGGCTGGGGCGGCGACGGGCTAGGCGTGCGACCGGAACGCGAGAAAAGCCCTAGGGTTTTTTGTGTGGTTCGCGAGAGCCCAATTCTATCCTTGCGCAATTCCGGCGAGTCGCGGAGGCCGACGGTGGAGAAGAAGAGTGAACGGCGGTTCGGGTGACGGTCGGGGCAAGTCGGGGTGGCGGCATGCGTAACAGGCAATGGCCGGAGGAGGCGGATCGCGGGCTACGACCATGCACGTACGTGCATGGCTGTTGAGCGACTCCGAGAGCCCTCACGGCGGCGGCGAGTCGCCGGCGGTGGTGGTTTGCTGGTGGTGGCTCGTCGGGCTAAGTTCTCACGGACTATTGGGCTTGCAATGTGTGCCTAGGTCCGCGATTTGGTTAACTGGCCCAGTTGTCCAATTTTCCGATAAATCAAATCTTGGAGGCCCAAATTCGGAAAATGAATTCAGATCTTAATCCAAGTAGTGGGAGCCCAGTCGAAGATTTGTATTATTAATTCCAACTTGTAATAGTTAGAATTAATTTTTATTTCGTATCATGGGGCCACGAGGACATTTTTTATTTGCTTTATTATTTGTCTTCGCATGATATACGTGTTTAATTTAATTGCGCATCATACAAGCATGTTGTAGATAATTGGAGCACGTTTACTGCTTTTATTTACAGCTTTAAAGCATGCTATGTGATTTATTTTATGTAATTAATTATAACTATAAATTCAGGATTCATGCCTTGCATGATAGAAATTTAGCAATGTTATAATTATGGCTACATAAAATAATCTATGCAATTGAACCTTATGAACTAAAAAATTACTAAGCTCATAATTTAGTAAGACCTCCACAAAGCGATCCTTTATTGGAAGTGGGTAATTTATTAGGTAAACGTCTACATGTGTAGCTTACTTAATTTATTATTCATAAGTTCTAATAGATAGGATTTCTTAAAACAAACATTTATTTCATGTGAGAAGTGGGAGCTCATGCGTAAACGTCTACATGTGTAGCTTGCGTATTGAATTTTCATAAGTTCTTTAGGGATTGAATTAAATGAGACAACCTTATTATAGGGATCGGGTGTGTTCTAATAGATCCTTATATGGGGGGGTTGGCTTTGGTGGTAAGCTAGCTTAGATGTTATCCAGAGTATAACTCATTTGTGATGTCCCTGCTCAATAGGATAATATGATCTTAAGTTATTCTCCAATTATTAATTCCATTTGTCTAAGGAACCCGGGCATGGATTGGAATTAAAGGACTGGAATTGAAAGATGCAGTCTGGTTAAGTGTTTTGTTGTAAACGTCCACATGTGTGGCTTGCAATAGTAATACTTAGGCAAATTGGAGGAAACATTAATATTGCTTTATCATAAGGTTTCAATATTTAATTGTTTCAATAGTTTGCGACTATGTTTTAATTTATGTTTTAATTTATTGTTTTCAGACATGTCTATTGCTCACGTTGTCAACCTCTTAATAACAAACCCTTTAACTGGTCCGAATTTTCCTGAGTGGAAGTTATGCTTCATGGAAATACTCTGCACTGCAAAACATGCCCATATTCTTTACATGGACCCTCTAACTCCTAAGTATTGGAACTGTACTGGTTATGAGCGAGAATTCTATGATGGATGGGTAGCTTCTGATGGGTTTGCCCGCAAACTCATCATGAAGAGTCTGTCTAGAGAATTCAAGCTCAAGTACAAGAAGTTCGGATCTACTGTTGAGATATGGAGGGACCTTGTGTAGGTTTATGGGAAGGTGAGACGAACTGTTAGTTACAATCTTGTAGAGGACCTGATCTGCAAGAGGATGACTGATGGGAGTTCGTTACTTCTGCACTTTATCAGTATGATGAGAACTATGAGAAAGTACAGATTGAGAGGTGGACAAGTCAGTAAGCGGGCAGAAATATTGATTGTCCTGCACTCTCTCTCTGATTCTTATAATGATTTCATCAAGTCCCTCGGTACCAAGCGCGAGTTTACTCTTCCTGAGTTACTCTTAGCCTTGATGCGAGAGGATTCTAATCTTAGGGCATTAGAATTTGCTTCAACTTTGTCATCTTTTGACAAGACAGTTGCTGAAGCAAGGGAAATGCTTAAAAGGTTAGATGAAGCTGATTTAGCAGAAGGTGTCATCAGGCCATGCAAACGCAAGCGAAGTGAAGTAGATTGTCTAGTGCCTAGCACGGGTAGACAAGGTATGTCATGAGCATTTATAACGGAAACATGTTTAGCATCGGTCTCTACCCATTCTTGGGTAGTGGATACTGGAGCTACTGATCATATTTGTTATACTTTGCAGGGGTTCAGGCCGACAAGGCAGCTGAAGCATGACGAGATTACCATCTCAATGGGCAGCGGAGAGCGAGTCTCAGCAGTAGCCATTGGAGATTTTACTTTATGCTTTGAAAACAATGTTTTGATTTTGAGAGATGTTTTATATGTGCCGGTTTTTCGGCAGAACTTAATTTCAGTTTCCAAGTTATTTTGTGATGGATATTCAGTTATTTTTTATAGTGGAGTTTCTATCATTGGTAATAACGGTGTTATCTGTCATGGCAAACTGATTGACTCTCTCTATATCATTGATTGTATGCATAAATTTTCCGTGAATGTTAAAAACTCATCCAATAATAATAATCATTTAAAGAGAAAATTTTCTTCCGATGAAGATCAAACATATCTCTGGCACTTGAGACTAGGTCACATCAATCTAAAGAGGATCAAAAGATTAGCATGCGATGGGCTCTTGGATTCTTTCCAAGTGGAATCGCATCAAATATGTGAGTCCTGTATAGAAGGAAAGATGACGACCAGGCCTTTTAAGGCAAGTCAGTCTCGAGTAGAGATTGTGTTGGAATTGATCCACTCTGACTTATGTGGACCAATGTCCACGCAAGCTCGTGGAGGTTATGAGTATTTTGCCACATTTATTGACGATTACTCAAGATTCGGATATGTCTATTTGCTTCGCCATAAGTCAGAATGCTTTGAGAAATTCAAAGAGTTTAGGACTGAGGTAGAAAAGAAGCTTGGTAAGACTATCAAGACACTACGATCAGATCGTGGTGGAGAATACCTCAGTAACGAGTTCTTGCAGTACTTGTCAGATAACGGGATTACATCCCAGTGGACTGAACCAGGAACCCCTCAACAAAATGGTGTAGCGGAAAGAAGAAATTGAACTCTCTTGGAAATGGTCAGGTCGATGATGAGTTATGCAAGCTTGCCGATTTCATTTTGGGGATATGCCTTGACGACAGCGGCCTATTTGCTTAACCTGGTACCTTCTAAATCAGTTCCTAAAACACCTCTGGAACTCTGGTATGGGCGAAAGCCAAGTTTGAACAGAGTGAGGGTTTGGGGTTGTCCGGCATATGTGCTAACAAAGGAACCTGATAAGTTAGAAAGTAGGTGTAAGCTGATGCTGTTTGTAGGGTATCCCAGGCAAACGAAAGGTGGTTACTTCTATTGTCATGAGAATCAGAAAGTCGTTGTCAGTACCAACGCGAGATTCTTGGAGGACGAATATGTAAGAAACCACAGATCCAAGAGTGAAATTGTCCTCCACGAGCTTGAGGACAAAGAAGCAATTCCATCAGGAAAGCCCAGTGTAATGGTAAATCCACCTACAATAGGTGAGACTATACCAACACTGCCACTAATGCAAGGTATGGGACCAACGCATACTGTGCCAACTACTGACACGGTTCAGATGCCTCGTCTCAGTGGGAGGGTTGTCCACCAACCCGAAAGGTACATGTTCGTGGGAGAGTCTTCTGACTTGATCCTAGAAAATGGACTAGATGATACCGATCCCTGGACATATGATGAGGCGGTATCTGATAAGGATGCAGACAAATGGCTGATCGTCATGGATTCTGAAATAGAATCCATTACGGCTATGAATGTATACCAGAAAACTAATTTGCCAAATGGCTGTCGAGCCATAGGGTGCAAATGGGTATACAAAAGAAAGAAAGGAGGGAATGGTGAAATTACAGCTTTCAAAGCAAGGTTGGTGGCGAAGGGTTATAGTCAGAAAGAAGGTGTAGACTATGACGAGACCTTCTCACCGGTAGCCATGCTTAAGTCCATTCGTATACTCCTAGCCATAGCAGCACATAAGGACCTAGAAATCTGGCAGATGGATGTCAAAACCGCGTTTCTAAACGGGTACCTTGAAGAAGGTAGGGATATCTATATGCAACAGCCAGAAGGTTATGTGCAGAAGGGCGAAGAACATTTGGTCTGGAAGCTAAGGAAGTCACTGTATGGACTTAAACAAGCTTCACGGTCATGGAATCTGCGTTTTGATGAAGTGATTAAATCCTATGGATTTTCACAATGCTCAAACGAGAGTTGCGTATACCGTCTATGTGTCAGCGGAAGCGTGGTGTTCCTTGCCCTTTATGTAGATGATATTCTCCTATTTGGCGACAAATGTGGAAGTATTGTCGGGCATAAAGGGGTGGTTATCCAAGCAGTTTCATATGAAGGACCTTGGGGAGGCAGGATACATCCTAGGGGTAAAAGTATTGCGGGAGCGCAATAATAGGATGTTGACCTTGTCTCAATGATCATATGTGGATACTGTGATTGCCCGTTTCAGCATGCAAACTGCCAAGAAAGGTCTGTTACCCTTCACACATGGCATATATCTTTCCAAGGATCAGTGTCCGATGACACAAAGGGAGAAAGATGAAATGAGGAACGTGCCGTATGCATCGGCCGTGGGGAGCCTATACCAGTCTAACCCTGGACAGGCGCATTGGACCGCGGTAAAGCACATACTCAAATACCTGAAAAGGACTAGAGCTACTGTCTCGTCTATCAGTGTGAGGAGTTGTGCCCTGTGGGTTATACTGATTCGGATTTCCAGGCAGACCGAGACGAAAAGAAGTCCACCTCTGGCTATGTGTTTACATTGGGAGGTGGGGCCATATCATGGAGGAGTGCAAAGCAGAAGTGCATTGCGGACTCCGCCATGGAAGCAGAATATGTGGCAGCTTCTGAAACTTTGAAAGAAGCGGTATGGTTTTGAAACTTCCTTCTGGAGTTGGACGTGATTCCTAAGCTGCCCAAGTCAATCACGATATACTGTGATAATTCGGGAGCTGTGGCTAATTCAAAGGAACCACGAACTCACAGAGCAACAAAACACATTGAAAGGAAGTACCATATTATACGAGAAATCGTAGCAAGGGGTGATGTGCTAGTAGAGAAGATTGATTCAAGAAATAATCTAGCGGATCCATTCACAAAGGCTCTGCCTTAGAAGGTCTACGAGATGCATGTACGTAACCTTGGGCTGAGGGCAAAGCTATCCACGTAGAAAGTTTGACGTAATAGCTAGATTAGTTTAGACGCGTAATACTCTGGAAAGCACCTGTATAATGCTTTGAGTATAAGTGGGAGATTAATGGATTTATATACTGAAAGCATTATGATTGGTATATTATGTACAAGGTCGATTGGTTAATATACTGGGAATCATAAATGTTGTATGTTCATCTCCTGTCTGAATTAACAAACATGTGTCGCGAACGCAATTATCCTCTTATCTCATCGATAGGAAGATCATACGGTGTATAGAAGATCACGGAAGATCGTATGGATCGTTTGACCTAGCGAGATATAAATAGTTATCACAGCTGAGACAGTTCCAGGATAAACTGTCGGTGTAGGCTGCAGCATACGCAGTAATAAGCATCTTATCTTGGATGGCTTGGTATGCTGGTGTGGGGCACACATTTATAAGGACCTAAGTCGAGATCGATTCTTTTATCTGACATTAAAAGAATCTAGATCTCTATGGCTTGACGAGATCCTAAGCCTAAATGAAGGTACATAAGTATATGCAGGTTGTGTATTACTTTGAGTTGCAGTGAAAGGCTCTAGTTGAGCTTGTATATTTGTATCTTGGGTAATAGCAATTTGTGTATGACTGTCTGGTACTGGAACTAGGTAACCACATCCAGTATAGGATGGTGACATTCCTTGAACAGCTCAAAAGGTTCGTTATGCTAAGTCCTGCAGGCTGATTAAGTTCAAGCATAAGTGAAAAGGTTTGAGTGGATTGATTCAGGAATATAAGATGTTAATTAATTAAATAGCTTGTCAGAGCTTAAATTAATTAACAAATGTCTGTAACCTTAAATTTGGGGATATACCGAGCCCATGCAACCCGTACCTCAAAACGTGGTAGCAAATAGGTAGGACAGTATTGATTCTCTAGTGGAATGAATCAATATTAATTAATTAATTATATTTTGGGTTGAATATGGGAATTAATTAATTGATAGGCCTTATTTGCTATTTGCATTTTGGTCTCTGGTTTAGCCCATGAAACTCAAGCCCAATAGGAGTCCAGTAATTTCCTATAAATAGGCCTCAGTTACTCAGATCTCAACACACCACAAGATCATAAGTTGCACACAGCAAACCAGAGTTTGGGAGCTGTGGTGATCAACTAAGATCTGAGAACGAGGAGAAAATTCTGCTTCTCAACTGGGCAAGGGATATGATAGAGAATCTTCACCGGATTTTCAGATCGAGTTGGGATACGGATCAGAAGATCAAATCAGGAGGATTTTTCTTCTTCTCTCTCTCCTCTTTATTTTTGAAAATAATTGTATTATTTTCATAGATTTATTTCCTCAATCTGTTAGGAAATTAAATCCTTGTGCGTGGGAAAGATCCAAGGGCATCTCCGCGCACGCGTTCTTCAGAGTTCATCGATCCAGGTATTCCGCATAATCCTTCTTATGCATAATAATATAGGAGCATGCTAGGATTGTTCATAGGCATAGCAATTTATTTTTGATATTCCAATTAACGATCCTTGGCAAACGGACTTCGTGATTCAGTTCACGAATCCCTTCATTCTCTGTTTTTGGTAGCTCGTTTGATGCTTGTTTGCAGAATTTAGCTACAGTGATGGAGAGGTGTGCTGAGACAAACCTGTGTCTGAATTGGGAGAAGTGCCACTTCATGGTGAAGGAAGGGATTGTACTAGGACACCGGGTGTCCTCTGAAGGTTTCGAAGTGGACAAGGCCAAGATCACAGCAATTGAGAAGATGCCGCCACCACTCAATGTGAAGGGAGTTCGGAGTTTCCTAGGCCATGCCGGGTTCCACCGTAGATTTATACATGATTTCTCTAAAATCTCTAGACCTCTTTGTAATCTGCTTGAGAAAGATGTCTCTTTTGTTTTTGATGCAGAGTGCTTAAAGGCCTTCGAGCAGTTGAAGAAAGCATTGGTGACTGCTCCAGTTCTCACTTCTCCGGATTGGGATGAGCCCTTCGTGCTCATGTGTGATGCTAGCGACTTTGCAGTTGGAGCGGTTCTAGGACAGCTGAAGGGGAAGCTCATCCATGTCATTCACTATGCCAGCAAGACCATGAACCCTGCCCAATGCAATTACACCACTACGGAGAAGGAGATGTTGGTTGTTGTGTATGCATTTGATAAATTTCGGCCCTACTTGATAGGGTCAAAAACTGTTGTTTATAATGACCATGCTGCCATTAAATTCTTGTTTGCCAAGCAGGATGCCAAGCCCAGGTTGATCAGATGGATCCTGTTGCTTCAGGAGTTCGATGTGGAGATCAAGGACAGAAAGGGTTGTGAGAATGTGATTGCCGACCATCTCTCCAGGTTGGAGTACCCGGTTGAAGGGGATGACCAGAAGATGAGGATCCAAGAGACCTTCCCTGATGAACAGGTCTTTGTATGCAGAGATAGGGACCTCAAGGAGTACTACTGCAACAAGACTCCTTGGTATGCTGACTATGCCAACTACTTGGTGAGTGGAGTTCCCCCTCCGGAGTCTACCCGAGAGGAAAGGAAGAGATTTCTGAAGGAGGTCCGATTCTACTATTGGGAGGATCCGTACTTGTGGCGCCGATGTGTTGATACTATTATCCGCCGGTGTGTACCTCAGCCTGAATTCTTCAAGATCATCGAGGCTTGTCACTCTTCTCCCAGCGGTGGCCACTTTGCTGCCAACAGGACCGCCTTCAAAGTCCTCTCTAGTGGGTTCAACTGGCCGACCATTCATGGCGATTGCAAGTCTTTTGTTTTTAACTGTGACAGGTGCTAGAGGATGGGCAATATTTCAAAGAAGGATGAGATGCCCCCCAGTGATTGAGGTCGAGATCTTCGATGTGTGGGGGATAGACTTCATGGGACCTTTCCCACCTTCAGGTGGTTACACTTACATTCTTTTGGCTGTTGATTATGTTTCTAGGTGGGTGGAGGCCATTCCGACGACCACCAATGACTCCAAAGTTGTGGTGAACTTCCTCCAGAAGAATGTGGTGACTCGATACGGCACTCCTAGAGCCTTGGTGAGTGATGGTGGTTCCCATTTCTGTAACCGTACTATTTCTGCTCTTCTTGCTCAATATGGTGTCAAGCACAGGGTTACTACTCCATACCACCCTCAAGGGAATGGCCTCGCCGAGTTGTCCAATAGGGAGTTCAAAGGGATCCTTGAGAAGACTGTCAAGATGAAGAAGGACTGGGCATTCAAGCTCGATGACGCACTGTGGGCTTACCGTACTGCTTTCAAGACGCCGATTGGGATGTCTCCATTCCAGTTGGTCTTTGGTAAGTCCTGTCATCTTCCTGTGGAGCTTGAGCACAAGGCATGAAGAGCTGTGAAGGAGATGAATCTGAATTGGAAGGATGCTGCTGAGAGTTGAGCTGCTTACTTGAATGAGATGGACGAATTCCATGAGGAGGCTTATGAGAATTCCATGAATTAGAAGCTCCGAGCCAAGAGATTCCATGACCAAGGCCTGAAGAGGCGACAATTCTACAAAGGGGATCTGGTTCTATCTTCAATTCTCGCCTCCGCTTCAAGCCAGGAAAGCTGCAGTCCAAGTGGAATGGACCATATACTGTGGTCAACATTACCAGCAATGGAGTGGTGGAGTTAGCTGGTCAGGATGGCACAATTTTCAGAGTCAATGGAAACCGAGTCAAGCGCTACTACAGCCCGCTGCAGATTGGAGCTGTGGAAGTGCATTATCTGGATCGGCCGTGAGTTGAGGTATCGTCGAGCTAACGGCGTTAAATGAAGCACTTGGTGGGAGGTAACCCATTGCTTTACTGCTTTATTTCAGTTTTAGAGTCAAATTTTCGAGTCTTACGTGTTTTAGGATTTATTTCATGCCTTAGAAAAAATTTCCAGCTTTCAAATTTAGTTCTGAAAAATAAGCCTCTGTTTCGATCGACAGAAATCCTGTCGATCAACACAAAAATAAATAATAAAAAAATGATTTTCTGTCGATCGACAGAAGGGCTGTCGATCGACAAGGGTTTCGCATTTTAATTTTGTCGAGTCACTGAGTTTGTCGATCGATAGAAATCCTGTCGATCGACACAATTCTGTTTTATTTAAGTTTAAAATTCTGCAGTTATTTGTTTAATTAAAAATATTAAAAAAAAGGAAAAATATGAAAAATAGCGCGTCTGTCGATCGACAGCGCCCCTGACGATCGAAACAGACGCGCGAAATCTATTTTTAAAAAACGCGGTCTGCTCTTATTTCCCTCATTCTTTTCTCTCTATCTTTCGACACAAATCGCCTCCCCCTCTCCCCGATCGAAATTTCATCTCCCATCCTCCTATCCACTCAAGGTAAACATCTCTCTCATATCTCCTCTCGATTTTGGCCTCCATTTCACTGATTTTGTGCATAGTTTGAGTGCTTGAGCCCTAATTTTCCATTTTTGTGCATTGGCAACTGTTGAATTTACTTCGAATTTGTGCATATATCGGGTTATATTTGTTCGTTCTAGGTTGTTGGAGAATCGATATGTGTTCCATGTTGCTAATTGTGGATTTCTAAGGAATTGAGCACCCCAAATTGAACCCCCTTTACTGTTGCACACATTACACCGTCCCAAATTGTGAATTATGTTTAAATTGCTTCATGATGGTTGTTTTCCACTTGGTTTTGGTGCTAATTGCATGATTGGGTGGTCAATTTGGAATGGACATGCCTAGTTGTGGTTCCATTTTGGGATTTTGATTCATACACACCCCCTTTACTGTTGCTTGGTTTCTGCCTCCCCCATGTGTACTTTATGGTTTCTGTAGCTATTGCTTGTTGTTTTGCACTTGGGTTTGGTATGAATTGTATGATTGGGTGGTTACTTGGTTATGGGCATGCTTTATTGTGTTTGATATTGGTGGATTTACTTGCACTAGGCAAGTTTGGGGGAGTTGTTGCTTTCTTAGTTCGTCCTTGTGCAGATTAATGTTTGTTGTTATTGTAGAAAGCTGCAGATGGCATCTTCTGACGAGGATTATAACCCGGGTACCGATGAAGAGATGCACGATGATACGATGTCTGAGGCCGAAGAGGAGCATAACCAGGACTTAGTCCCAGAGGAGCAGCCTGGCTGGGAGCCAGAGTTTGCATTTGCCGATCACCAGTGGCGCTTCCAGCACATCCAGCGCTTCACCCTGAAGCCAACACGGTACCCTGATGCCGATGATCTGATGAAGATGGGACTCGGGAATGATGTTCAGACACTGTTTGCCCGATGCAGCTGGGGGCATTTCATCACCCAGATGTGGCCCACTATTCTGCCACTGGTTCTGGAGTTCTTCGCTACTGTTCATATTATAGAGACGCCCCGCAGCTAAGGCCCCATCGAGCCAAATGGCATCCAGTTCCAGCTTCGGGGGCAACCTTACCGGCTCAGCAGAACGCAGTTGGACCGGATTTTTGGGTGTGAACCGGGGGGCATTTACCACGAGCTGCCCGAATTCCAGATCGGGGACTTCTGGCCCTCCATTTCTGCTACAGCCGACCCGGCCCACTTTAGCAAAGCCAACATGAAGGCCATTGCTATCGACAATCCGGTGCTCCGTTCTGTTTTCGGCAGAAATGAGCACGGGAAAGCCCGGGGGAGCGAGATTTTCTGCATTTGGGCCATGTTGAATGGCGTCCACCTCAGTTTGGCTGCGTTCGTCATGGAGAACTGGAAAGGAAGTCCGGTACTACTCCGGTCGATTTCTGGTGTGGAGGGTTCGTGACTCCCATCGCCCGGCACGTAGGGATTCCAGTTGATGCTTTCACCCCACTGGGGGGTGATCGGACCCTGAAGATCGACCAGCTCGAGCAGTTCCGTTTCCTGGTGGACTATCGTGGTGAGCTTTTCCTCCGGTTCTCGAACAGCGACCGGTTTCTTCTGCCCGCTCCCGAGCTGACCCATGTCACAAACTCCACGTACCGCGACAACTGGTTCATGGCTACACCAGCTCACATGGATCGGACTCGAGGATCCCGGGGTGATGCACCCACCTCCCGATTAGCACACCATGCCGGTACACCACCCGATCAGCAGGTTCGCACCCGCGAGGAGGAGGCCGAGAGACTCGCCGAGGAGCGGTGATGAGCTGCGCAGCAGAGAGACGTGCCGCCCCGATCTGATGCCCCTCCATTTCTTGCAGGGGGCGGGGATAGAGCTTCTACTTCATTTGCCGGCGCCAGCTCTTCCACCACAGTTCCAGATTGGAGTCCCTTCCTCCAGTTCATGCAGGAGCAGAGGGCAGATTTTGCCAGTTTTCGCACCGAGCTCAGAGAGGTCCGAGATCATCAGTTGGTGCAGGATACACTGCTTGCCGACATCCGGAAGCACCAGGAAGCCTACAACGCAGCTCACAATGCTGCCATGGCGGATCTGACCCGCAGGATGTAGGAGCACTTCTCGAATTTTGAGCCAGCCCTGCGCTTGGCCGCAGGAACAGAAGGGCAGAGAGAGATCAGAATCCACGGGAGTGAGGTCTAGATTTCGTCCCTACAAGCTGACTTTCAAACTTATTCTTCCCTTCGTGTTGAATAAGTTTGGGGGGAGGATGACTTGTGGGAATGGAATCCATTATCATTTACTGCTTTATTTCTGTTTGATGTATTTTTAGTTATTTCCGTGTATTTCAGTATTTCCCTGTACGTTATTTCCCTTCAGTTGTATTTGCTTTAGTTAGGTATTTCTGATGTATTTGTTATTTTCCCATGTATTTGTTCTTAGTTCAAAAAACCATTAAGTGTAACTTGAGATTATGTACTATTCCTTCCCTAGATATAAACCTGTTTGATTGATGATTGGTCTACGCTGAGATTGAGACAATAAGGATTGCATGATGACTAGCCAATGATAGGAGAATACCGCATGATAAGTTGCTCTCTGATTTTTTTATTTTGCTTGATTTATCTGATTCGGATTGGATACTGTTAGGGAAGAACAAATGAACCAAGTGAGAATTGTGCCTGAATTTTTCCTTCATGTGTGATCGAGTTTGCAGATGGATTCTAGAATTTGGCTTATTCCTCTCTCGAGACTGTATTGATGTAAGACTTGGTGAAAATGATTTTAGGCACCTCTTTTCTTAACCTTATCCCAAACACTAACCCTATACATGACCACTTGTAGCCACTTTGAGCCTGAAAATTTTTTCTTTGATTTAAGTAGTGTTCTAGTGAGCCAGTTGTGGATTGAATTGAAAAAAAAGAAGGGTAGTTTAATAATGAGCTGTGAGTTGTTGAAAATATGATTGCTCATGGATTAGAGCTAACTTTAAAAAAAAAAAGAGAAAAAGAAAGAAAAGATGGAGAAAAATGTTGAAAAAAAAAGTTTTGTTGGTAAACTTGTTTGCAAGGTGAACTTATTGTGGAAAAAAAATAATAATACAAGTATAGGAAAGAGGAGTTGAGAAATTGATGTGATGTGGGTTGACAGTTGGGAAATTGTAAAAATTATAAGTGTGCTAGTCACTCAGCCTAAAACGACCTACCTTCTAGAAAAGCCTCATTACAACCAAATAAAAGACCTTTTTGATTCACCGAGTTATTTTACTTTCTAAGCAGTGGAGAGATGAGGAATTTGCCAAACTTATGGTTAAGAAAACTGTATTACTTTGAATTGAGTGAAACACATGTCCAGAACACTTGAGTGATGAGTGATTGATAATATTCTTTCTATCTGTGAGGTTCTTCCCGAAACGGTTGATTATTTGGATTGGATTTTGATTGCATTGTCTTTTGGATGAGGGTGTACTTAGATTGTGATGAATCTTGTGAGGCCTTGCACATCTCTGTTTGCATGAATTTGAGTTTCTTTTGGTGTTTTGATCGAGGACGATCAATAATTCAAGTTTGGGGGAGTTGATAAGTGCGCTATTTCGTTCACTTATCTATGGATTTTTAGGTTGTTTTGATAGAGTTAGGGTGTGTTTACTTTAAATTCTGAGCATCACATTACTTTTGTACCTGATTTGTTCGTTATGCTGAAAAATACAGGTTTTAGGAGTAAAAATTGACTAAGTCTGAAAAAGAGACGTTTGGTGGTGTGCTCTGTTTCGATCGACAGAAATTGTGTCGATCGAAATAGAGGAAGGTTGAAAAGCGAGAGTTCGTTGAAATTCAAGCTGATCGACAGAAGAAGAAGTCCCGTCGATCGACAGAAATTGTGTCGATCGACAGGGAAGTCTGAGGCAGCCAGTCGACAGAGCTTTTGAGTGTTCGATTTCGAGAACCCATTTCAATCGACAGGAATTGTGTCGATCGAAATCTGGGTCGTGCTGGAAGAATTTAATGCTTTTAAGTTATTTCCATGTTGGGACAATTAAACCTAGTATATATTGTGTTGTTTAGGCGATTTTTATCATTGATGCCACTTTTGAGACTAAAACCCTAGAGTTTTTCTTGCTCTTGAATTGCTTTCAAATTGTGGTGAGGATTGTACTCGAACCTTTGAAGATTGGATGCAATTACAAGGCTTGTTTTCTCTATGAAGTTTTGTTACAGGTTTTATCTGTTTAACATGAATATGTGTAGGTAAACCCTTATTCAGATTCTAAGGTTTATGTGATTGTCTTGGATGCATGTTTAGGTGATTAAATCGATCAATATTTTTAATTGGTTTATCAATTCTTGTGTTTTTTTCTTAATCTGTTTAAATTGGCCATTTGATTAGGTTTTCATAATTAATTAATTTGAGACTGAAAAGTGAAAATTGATTAATGGATTCAAGAATTGATAATATGGATTTTAATTATGTCTGAAAAGAGGAATTTAATCCAAAGGAATAAATCTGATGTTTTTAAGGAGTTGTTAATTTACCTAGAGACCGAAAGGATATAGGAAATTGATGATCTACTTTATGAATTGCCAAACCCTGGAATTTGGAATATTTTCCTGATGTTTCACCAAGACTTTAGTTTAAATTGATCGATGAAATTTCCTTGCATTCTATCCTTGACATGAACTTGCCCTGGAATCTGATTTTTTCACCAGTATTTTAAAACCAGATTTAATTTCCTGCTTTAATTTAAATTTCTTGCAAAATTAGTTTTAAATCTCAAAAACCCTTCCAAATTTCTATTTACTTAGATAACAAATCGAAACAAATGGTTCAGTACATGAGGTGTTCGCTTTTACAATCTCTGTGGGATCGATAATTTTAACATGTCACTATTCTATAAAAAAAATCATTAAAAAATTAGTGATCAATCGTCTCGATAAGTTCTACAAGTATGTTGCACACATTCTAGCATCAGAGTTGTGGGTTGATCAAGAATCAACTTTAAAAGTGCTTACAAGAAGAGTTTGGTACAAACAACGATACCTCCATCAACAGGGGATTGAACTCTTGAAAACTTGTACCAAATCGATCATCTCGATGAGTTCTACAAATATGTTGGACACATTCGAGCATCGAAGTTTTGGGTTGATCTAGAATCAACTTTGTAAGTGCTTACACGAAGAGTTCAGTACAAACCACGATATCTCCATCAATAATGGATGGAACTCTTTGAAAACTTGTACAAAATCGATCGTCTTGATGAGTTGTTCAAGTATGTTACACACATTAGAGCAAAGAAGTTTGGTACATGAAGAGTTCGGTACAAACCACGATATCTCCATCAATAATGGATGGAACTCTTTGAAAACTTGTACCAAATTGATCTTCACGATGAGTTGTTTAAGTATGTTGCACACATTAGAGCAACGATATCTTCATCAATAAAGGATGGAAGTATTTGAAAACTTGTACCAAATCAATCGTCTCGATGAGTTCTACAAGTATGTTCCACACATTCAAGCATCAGAGTTGTTCGTTGATCGGGAATCAACTTTATAAGTGCATAAATGAAGAGGTCGGTAAAAACCACGATATCTCCATCAACAAAGGATGGAACTCATAGAAAACTTGTACCAAATCAATGGTCTCGATGAGTTCTACAAGTATGTTGCACACATTCGAGCATCGAAGTTGTGGGTTGATCTAGAATAAACTTTATAAGTGCTTACATGAAGAGTTCGGTACTAACAATGATATCTCCATCAACAAAGGATGGAACTCTTTGAAAACTTGTACCAAATCAATCGTCTCGATGAGTTCTACAAGTATGTTGCACACATTCGAGCATCGGAGTTGTGGGTTGATCTAGAATCAACTTTATAAGTGTTTATATGAAGAGTTCGGTACAAACCACAATATCACCATCAATAATGGATGGAACTCTTTGAAAACTTGTACCAAATTGATCGTCTCGATGAGTTATAAAAGTATGTTGCACACATTTGAGCATCGGAGTTGTGGGTTCATCAAAAACAACTTTATAAGTGCTTATATGAACAGATCGGTACAAACCATGATATCTCCATTGATAAAGGATGGAACTCTTTTAAAACTTGTACCAAATCGATCTTCTCGATGAGTTCTACAAGTTTGTTGCACACATTCGAACATCGGAGTTGTAGGTTGGTCAAGAATCTACTTTACAAGTGCTTACATGAAGATTTCGGTTTAAACCACGATATCTTTATCAAAAAAGGATAGAAGTCTTTGAAAACTTGTACCAAATCGATCGTCTCGATGAGTTCTGCAAGTATGTTGCACACATTTGAGCATCGAAGTTGTTCGTTGATCGGGAATCAAATTTATAAGTGCATAAATGAAGAGTTCGGTACAAACCACAATATGTCCATCAACAAAGGATGGAACTCTTTGAAAACTAGTTCCAAATCAATCGTCTCGATAAGTTCACAAGTATGTTGCACACATTCGAGCATCAGAGTTGTGGGTTGATCAAGAATCAACTTTATAAGTGCTTACATGAAGAGTTCGGTACAAACTATGATATCTCCATCAATAAAGGCTGGTACTCTTTGAAAACTTATACCAAATCTATCGTCTCGATGTGTTCTACATGTAAGATGCACACATTCAAACATCGGAGTTGTAGGTTGATCAAGAATCTACTTTATAAGTGCTTACATGAAGTGTTTGGTTCAAATCACGATATATTCATCAATAAAGGATTGAAGTCTTTGAAAACTTGTACCAAATCGATCGTCTCGATGAGTTCTACTTGTATGTTGCACACATTCGAGCTTCAGAGTTGTTGGTTGATCGGGAATCAACTTTATATGTGCATAAATGAAGAGTTCGATACAAACCACGATATCTCCATCAACAAAGGATAGAACTCTTTGAAAACTTGTACCAAATCGATCGTCTTGATGAGTTCTACAAGTATGTTGCACACATTTGAGCATCGGAGTTATGGGCTGATTGGGAATCAACTTTATAGGTATTTAAATGAAGAGTTCGGTAAAAACCACAATATCTCCATCAACAGAGGATGGAACTCTTGGAAAACTTGTACCAAATCGATTGTCTCGAAGAGTTCTACAAGTATGTTGCACACATTCGAGCATCAGAGTTGTGGGTTGATCTAGAATAAACTTTATAAGTGCTTACATGAAGAGTTCAGTACAAACCACGATATCTCCATCAATAATGGATGGAAATATTTGAAAACTTGTACAAAATCAAACGTCTCGATGAGTTGTACAAGTATGTTGCACTCATTCGAGCATCGGAGTTGTGAGTTGATCAAGAATAAACTTTATAAGTGCTTACATGAACAGTTCGGTATAAACCACGACATCTCCATCAACAAAGGATGGAACTCTTTGAAAACCTGTACCAATTGGATTATCTCGATGAGTTCTACTAGTGTGTTGCACAGATTCGAGTATCGGAGTTGTGGTTGATCGGGAATCAATTTTATAGGTATTTAAATGAAGAGTTCGGTACAAACCACGATATCTCCATTAACAGAGGATGGAATTCTTTAAAAACTTATACCAAATCGATTGTCTCGATGAGTTCTACAAGTATGTTGCACAAATTCGAGCATTGAAGTTGTGGGTTGATCTAGAATGAACTTTACAAGTGCTTACATGAAGAGTTCGGTACAAACCCTGATATCTCCATCAACGGAGAATAGAACTCTTTGAAAACTTGTACCAAATCGATCATGTCGATGAATTCTACAAGTATGATGCACACATTCGAACATCGGAGTTGTATGTTGATCAAGAATCTACTTTATAAGTGCGTACATAAAGAATTCGGTTCAAACCGCGATATCTTCATCAATAAAGGATTGAAGTCTTTTTAAACTTGTACCGAATCGATCGTCTCGACGAGTACTACAAGTATGTTCCACACATTCGAGCATCGGAGTTGTTGGTTGATAGGGAATCAACTTTATAAGTGCATAAATAAAGAGTTCGGTACAAACCACGATATCTCCATCAACAAAAGATGGAAATCTTTGAAAACTAGTACCAAATCGATCATCTTGATAAGTTCTAAAAGTATATTGCACACATTTGAGCATCTGAGTTGTGGGTTGATCAAGAATCAAATTTATAAGAGCTTACATGAAGAGTTCGGTATAAACCACAATATCTCCATCAACAACGGATGGAACACTTTGAAAACTTGTACCAAATCGATCGTCTCAATTAGTTCTACAAGTATGTTGCACACATTCGAGCATCGGAGTTGTGGGTTGATCTAGAATCAACTTTATATTTTTTACATGAAGAGTTCGGTTCAAACCACGATATCTCCATCAATAATGGATGGAACTCTTTGAAAACTTGTACCAAATAGATCGTCTCGATGAATTGTACAAGTATGTTGAACACATTAGAGCATCGGAGTTGTGGGTTGATCAAGAATCAACTTTATAAGTACTTACATGAAGAGTTCGGTACAAACCATGATATCTCCATTGATAAAGGATGGAACTCTTTAAAAACTTGTACCAAATATCTCGTCTCGATGAGTTCTACAAGTATGTTGCACATATTCAAGCATTGAAGTTGTGGGTTGATCAAGAATGAACTTTATAAGTGCTTACATGAAGAGTTCGGTACAAACCATGATATCTCCATCAATAAAGGAAGGAACTCTTTGAAAACTTGTACCAAATCAATCGTCTCGATGAGTTCTACAAGTATGATGCACACATTTGAACATCGGAGTAGTAGGTTGATCAAGAATCTACTTTAAAAGTGCTTATGTGAAGAGTTCGGTTCAAACCACGATCTTCATCATTAAACGATTGAAGTCTTTGAAAAGTTGTACCAAATTGATCGTCTCGATTAGTTCTACAATTATGTTGCACACATTCGAGCATCAGAGTTATTGGTTAATCGGGAATAAACTTTATAACTGCATAAATGAAGAGTTCGGTACAAACCGCGATATCTCCATCAACAAAGGAAGGAACTCTTTGAAAACTTGTACCAAATCAATTGTCTCGATGAATTCTACAAGTATGTTCCACACATTTGAGCATCAGAGTTGTGGGTTGATTGGGAATCAACTTTATTGGTATTTAAATAAAGGATGGAACTCATTGAAAACTTGTAAAAAATTGATCATCTTGATGAGTTCTACTAGTATGTTGCACACATTCGAGCATCGGAGTTGTGGGTTGATCTAGAATCAACTTCATAAGTACTTACATGAAGAGTTTGGTACAAACCATGATATCTCCATCAATAATGGATGGAACTCTTTGAAAACTTGTACCAAATCGATCGTCTCGATGAGTTGTACAAGTATGTTGCACACATTTGACCATCGGAGTTGTGAGTTGATCAAGAATCAACTTTATAAGTGCTTACATGAAGAGTTCGGTACAAACCACGACATCTCCATCAACAAAGGATGGAACTCTTTGAAAACTTATACCAAATCGATTGTCTCGATGAGTTCTACTAGTATGTTGCAAAGATTTGAGCATCGGAGTTGTGGGTTGATCGGGAATCAATTTTATATGTATTTAAATTAAGAGTTCGGTACATACCATGATATCTCCACCAACAGAGGATGGAACTCATTGAAGACTTGTACAAAATCGATCATCTCGATGATTTCTACATGTATGTTGCACACATTCGAGCATCGGAGTTGTGGGTTGATCTAGAATCAACTTTATAAGTGCATACATGAAGAGTTCGATATAAACCTCGATATCTCCATCAATAATGGATAGAACTCTTTGAAAACTTGTATCGAATCGATCGTCTGGATGAGTTGTACAAGTATGTTGCACACATTCGAGCATCGGAGTTGTGTGTCTATCAAGAATCAACTTTATAAGTGATTACATGAAGTGTTCGGTACAAACCATGATATCTCCATCAACAGAGGATGGAACTCTTTGAAAACTTGTACCTAATCGATCATGTTGATTAGTTCTACAAGTATGATGCACACATTCGAACATCGGAGTTGTAGGTTGATCAAACCACGATATCTTCATCAATAAAGGATGGAAGTCATTGAAAACTTGCACCAAATCGATCGTCTCGATGAGTACTACAAGTATGTTCTACACATTCGAGCATCGGAGTTGTTGGTTGATCGAGAATCAACTTTATAAGTTCATAAATGAAGAGTTCGGTACAAACCATGATATCTCCATTAACAAAGGATGGAAATCTTTGAAAACTTGTACCAAATCGATCGTCTCGATGAGTTCTACAAGTATGTTGCACACATTTGAGCATCTGAGTTGTGGGTTGATCAAGAATTAACTTTATAAGTGCTAAAATGAAGAGTTCGGTACAAACTACGATATCTCCATCAACAAAGGATGGAACTCTTTCAAGATTTGTACCAAATCGATCGTCTCGATGAGTTCTACAAGTATTTTGCACACATTTGAGCATTAGAGTTGTGGGTTGATCTAGAATAAACTTTATAAGTGCTTACATAAAGAGTTCGGTACAAACCACGATATCTCCATCAACAAAGGATTTAACTCTTTGAAAACTAGTTCCAAATCGATCTTCTCGATAAGTTCTACCAGTATGTTACACAAATTCGAGCATCAGAGTTGTGGGTTGATCGGGAATTAACTTTATAAGTGCTTACATGAAAAGTTCGGTACAAACCACGATATCTCCATCAACAAAGGATGGAACTCGTTGAAAACTTGTACCAAATCAATCGTCTCGATGAATTCTACAAGTATGATGCACACATTCGAACATCGGAATTGTAGGTTGATCAAGAATCTACTTTATAGGAGCTTACATGAAGAGTTTAGTTCAAACCACGATATCTTCATCAATAAAGGATGGAAGTCATTGAAAACTTGAATCAAATCGATCGTCTCGATGTGTACTACAAGTATGTTCCACACATTCGAGCATCGGAGTTGTTGGTTGATCGGGAATCAACTTTATAAGTGCATAAATGAAGACTTTGGTACAAACCACGATATCTCTGTCAAAAAAGGATGAAAATCTATGAAAAATTGTACCAAATTGATCGTCTCGATGAGTTCTACTAGTATGTTGCACACATTTGAACATTGGAGTTGTGGGTTGATCAAGAATCAACTTTATAAGTGCTTACATGAAGAGTTCGGTACAAACTACAAAATCTCCATCAACAAATTGATCTTCGCGATGAGTTGTTTAAGTATGTTGCACACATTAGAGCAACGATATCTTCATCAATAAAGGATGGAAGTATTTGAAAACTTGTACAAAATAAATCGTCTCGATGAGTTCTACAAGTATGTTGCACACATTTGAGCATCGGAGTTGTGGGCTGATCTATAATCAACTTTATAAGTGCTTACGTGAAGAGTTCGGTACAAACCACGATATCTCCATAAATAATGGATGGAACTCTTTGAAAACTTGTACCAAATAGATCGTCTCGATGAATTGTACAAGTATGTTGCACACATTAGAGCTTCAGAGTTGTAGGTTGATCAAGAATCAACTTTATATGTGCTTACATGAAGAGTTCGCTACAAACAACGATATCTCCATCAACAAAGGATTGAACTCTTTGAAAACTAGTTCCAAATCGATCTTCTCGATGAGTTCTACTAGTATATGTTGCACTGATTTGAGCATCGGAGTTGTGGGTTGATCAGGAATGAACTTTTTAAATGCTTACATGAAGAGTTCGGTACAAACCACGATATCTCCATCAACAAAGGATGTAACTCTTTGGAAACTTGTATCAAATCATTCGTCTCCATGAGTTCTACAAGAATGTTGCACACATTCGAGCATCGGAGTTGTGGGTTGATTGGGAATCAACTTTATAGGTATTTAAATGAAGAGTTCGATACAAACCACGATATCTCCATCAACATAGGATGCAACTCTTTGAAAACTTGTACCAAATCGATCATCTCGATGAGTTCTACAAGTATGTTGCACACATTCGAGCATCGAAGTTGTGGGTTGATCTAGAATCTACTTTATAAGTGCTTACATGAAGAGTTCGGTACAAACAACGATATCTACATCAATAATGGATGGAACTCTTTCAAAACATGTACCAAATCGATCGTCTCGATGAGTTGTACATGTATGTTGCACACATTCGAGCATTGGAGTTGTAAGTTGATCAAGAATCAACTTTATAAGTGCTTACATGAAGAGTTCAGTACAAACCATGATATTTTCAATCAACAGAGGATGGAACTCTTTGAAAACTTGTACCAAATCAATCATCTCGATGAGTTCTACAAGTATGATGCACACATTCAAACATCAGAGTTGTAGGTTGATCAAGAATCTACTTTATAAGTGCTTACATGAAGAGTTCGGTTCAAACCACGGTATCTTCATCCATAAAGGAAGGAAGTCATTGAAAACTGGTACCAAATTGATCGTCTCGGTGAGTACAACAAGTATGATCCACACATTCGAGCATCAGAGTTGTTGGTTGATCGGGAATCAACTTTATAAGTGCATAAATGAAGAGTTCGGTACAAACCAAAATATCTCCGTCAACAAAGGATGGAAATCTTTGAAAACTTGTACCAAATCGTTCGTCTCGATGAGTTCTACAAGTATCTTGCACACATTTGAGCATCAGAGTTGTGGGTTGATCAAGAATCAACACTATAAGTGCTTACATGAAGAGTTCGATACAAACTATGATATCTCCATCAACAAAGGATGGAACTCTTTGAAAATTTGTACCAAATCGATCGTCTCGATGAGTTCTACAAGTATGTTGCACACATTTGAGCATCGGAGTAGTGGGTTGATCTGGAATCCACTTTATAAGTTCTTACATGAAGAGTTCGGTACAAACTACGATATCTCTATCAATAATGGAAGTAACTCTTTGAAAACTTGTACAAAATAGATCGTCTCGATGAATTGTACAAGTATGTTGCACACATTAGAGCATCGGATTTGTGGGTTGATAAAGAATCAACTTTATAAGTGCTTACATGAAGTGTTCGCTACAAACAACGATATCTCCATCAACAAAGGATTGAACTCTTTGAAAACTAGTTCCAAATCGATCTTCTCGATAAGTTCTACCAGTATGTTGCACACATTCATGCATCGGAGTTGTGGGTTGATCAATAATCAACTTTATACGTGCTTACATGAATAGTTCGGTACAAACCATGATATCTCCATTGTTGGTCCTGATTTATCAGAGTCGTCGTGTTCAAACAAGAACATGAAATGCAGCGGAATGATTTAACGTCACTTACACTTATGTTTTTCTTTGAAGATTATTGAAACTCAGGGATTGATTAAGATTTCTTCACAGTTATACTCTAGCAATATGATTGCTAGGTTTCAAATCTCATGCGTAATAAAATAGTAAATGAACACGATATTTATAGTTGTTCGATCCAAATAGATCTACGTCCACTCCTTAGCCGAAATGCTAAGAGTTTCACTAAGAAAGTATACAAAGTACAAGGAATCGTCTTTCCCGTGTAGTAGGACAGTGAACTTCTGAGTTGGTTGTTCCACAACTATCCTCTGTTACTTCGCAGTCCTTAGTCTTTGTCTGATTCAGCTACAGTCAAGTGAAGGGCAAGACCTTCGTAAAACTTGACTTTCGCCGACAGTGATGGGAGTTTTTATAGTTCTCTCCTGAACTTATCTGTTTACGGCAAGGTGCCCGTCGGAGTCAGATCTAGTTAGAAATGATTGTTGGATGCTTCCAAGATCGGAAGGTATCCCAATGATTGAATCCTTAAAAGGAATTCAATGAAATCACTTGAGTGTCAGATCTTGAATGTAGGGGGACACTCGGTGGTTGAGAGCTTTAAAGATTCTTCTTATCTTGTTAAATGCTCTAGTGACTACTTTTTACTTTGATTGTCTGAGGAATCTCTTGAGTGTGAGCTCGTGAGTACAGTGTGAATAAAACAGTAGTCGATTCTCACTTTCGGACTTGTCTTTTATACTTGGAGATTCAACTTTTGAATCTCCATATCCGTTAGACACAACGGTTCCTTTGTCCAAGAGTGAATTGACTTTTCCAGTCGCTTTTTGCGTCGAACAGTACTTTCCGAACCACTTTGGGAAAGCTTTGTCCTTTGTGTGTACTTCTGTCAGAACGGGAGTGTAGCATTCGTTGATGACTACTTCACCTTGCTAAGTAATCTCATAACCATCTGCTAGCTCTTTGATTGCTAACTCTCTTCTAGCGATCTGATTTTGCTAGAATCTGACTGCTGAAGCTTCAGCAAGGTTTAGTACTCGATTCCTCTGAATTGTTCTAGCAGATGCTAACTTCCTTAGTATTCTGCTAATCTCCTTCCGTCTGCTAAGAGAATCCTTCTTAGCAGTCTCTTCCTTTATCATATGTTTGCTAACGCCTTAGCAAACATTCTCTTTAGCATTCTTTGATATCTGCTTGAAGTGCTTCTAGCAACCTATTCTATTACAACTCAATATTCACCCTATACAGGACATTACACGAGTTGCTAGAGTATGCTAGAATTCAGCAATGATTGACCAAATGCTAAGGCTTTGATTCAACAAAACCTATTACAAATTTGATCATAAGGCGAGAGTCTCAAAATGATTCCCAACAATTTCCCCATTTTTGGTGCGATCAAAGCCTACTATCGATTGCTGAGATTCAGTAGATAGAAATCTGAGGATTACAATATTTTGCTAGACAAGCTATCTCAGAATTTATCCACTTAAAGTCTCTAGCAGAATGATTGGTTTTAAATAAAATTCCCCCACAAAAAGTACGGGGAAATATTGTTCAACAATACATAAATGTTGCAAGCATGATGTGCTAGAAATCCTAGCATCTTTAAGAATAGCAGACATTTACCAAACTCTTCACTGAAGCATTTATAAACTTGATTACCGATCAATCCACAACTCCGATGCTCGAATGTGCGCAACATACTTGTAGAACTCATCGAGACAATCGATTCGGTACAAGTTTTCAAAGAGTTCCATCTTTTGTTGAGGACATATCGTGGTTTGTACCGAACTCTTCAATGAAGAACTTACAAAGTTAATTCCCGATCAATCCACAACTCCGATGCTCGAATGTGTGCAACATACTTGTAGAACACATCGAGACAATCGATTCGATACAAGTTTTCAAAGAGTTCCATCTTTTGTTGAGGAGATATCATGGTTTGTACCGAACTCTTCATTGAAGCACTTATAAAATTGATTCCCGATCAATCCACAACTCCGATGCTCGAATGTGTGCAACATTCTTGTAGAACTCATCGAGACGATCGATACGGTACAAGTTTTCAAAGAGTTCCATCTTTTGTCGAGGAGATATCGTAGTTTGTACCGAACTCTTAATTGAAGCACTTATAAAGTTGATTCCCGATCAATCCACAACTCCGATGCTCGAATGTGTGCAACATACTTGTAGAACTCATCGAGACGATCGATTCGGTACAAGTTTTCAAAGAGTTCCATCTTTTGTTGAGGATCTATCTTGGTTTGTACCGAACTCTTCATTGAATCACTTATAAAATGGATTCCCGATCTATACACAACTCCGATGCTTGAATGTGTGCAACGTATTTGTAGAACTCATCGAGACGATCGATTCGGTACAAGTTTTCAAAGAGTTCCATCTTTTGTTGAGGAGATATCGTGATTTGTACCAAACTCGTCATTGAAGCACTTCTAAAGTTGATTCCCGATCAATCCAAAACAGCGATGCTCAAATGAGTGCAACATACTTGTATAACTCATCGAGACGATCGATTTGGTACAAGTTTTCAAAGAGTTCCATCTTTTGTTGAGGAGATATCGTGGTTTGTACCGAACTCTTCATTGAAGCACTTATAAAGTTGATTCCCGATAAATCCATAACTCCGATGCTCGAATGTGTGCAACATTCTTGTAGAACTCATCGAGACGATCGATTCGGTACAAGTTTTCAAAGAGTTCCGTCTTTTGTTGAGGAGATATCGTAGTTTGTACCGAACTCTTAATTGAAGCACTTATAAAGTTGATTCCCGATCAATCCACAACACCGATGCTCGAATGTGTTGAACATACTAGTAGAACTCATCGAGACGATCGATTCAGTACATGTTTTCAAAGAGTTCCATCTTTTGTTCAGGGGATATCGTGGTTTGTACCGAACTCTTCAATGAAGCTTTTATAAAGTTGATACGCTATAAATCCACAACTCCGATGCTTGAATGTGTGCAACATAATTGTAGAACTCGTCGAGACGATCGATTCAGTACGAGTTTTCAAAGAGTTTCATCTTTTGTTGAGGAGATATCGTGGTTTGTACCGAACTCTTCATTGAAGCACTTATAAAGTTGATTCCCGATCAATCCACAACACCGATGCTCGAATGTGTGCAACATACTTGTAGAACTCATCGAGACGATCGATTCGGTACAAGTTTTCAAATAGTTCCATCTTTTAATGAGGAGATATCGTGGTTTGTACCGAACTCTTCATTGAAGCACTTATAAAGTTGATTCCCGATCAATCAACAACTCCAATGCTCGAATGTGTGCAACATACTAGTAGAACTCATCGAGACGATCGATTCGGTACAAGTTTTAAAAGAGTTTCATCTTTTGTTGAGGAGATATCGTGGTTTGTACCGAACTCTTCATTGAAGCACTTACAAAGTTGATTCCCGATCAATCCACAACTCCGATGCTCGAATATGTGCAACATACTAGTAGAACTCATAGAGACGATAGATTTGGTACATGTTTTCAAAGAGTTCCATCTTTTGTTGAGGAGATATCGTGGTTTGTACCGAACTCATCATTAAAGCACTTATAAAGTTGATTCCCGATCAATCCACAACTCCGATGCTCGAATGTGTGCAACATACTTGTAGAACTCATCGAGATGATCGATTTGGTACAAGTTTTCAAAGAGTTCCGTCATTTGTTGAGGTGATATCGTAGTTTCTACCGAACTCTTCATTGAAGCACTTATAAAGTTGATTCCCGATCAATCAACAACTCCGATGCTCGAATGTGTGCAACATACTTGTAGAACTCATCGAGACGATCGATTCGGTACAAGTTTTAAAAGAGTTTCATCTTTTGTTAAGGAGATATCGTGGTTTGTACCGAACTCTTTATTGAAGCACTTATAAAGTAGAAACCCGATCAATCCACAACTCCGATGCTCGAATTTGTGCGACATACTTGTAAAACACATCGAGACGATCGATTCGGTACAAGTTTTCAAAGAGTTCCATCTTTTGTTGATGAGATATTGTGGTTTGTACCGAACTCTTCATTGAAGCACTTATAAAGTTGATTCCCGATCAATCCACAACTCACATGCTCGAATGTGTGCTACATACTCGTAGAACTCATCGAGACGATCGATTCGGTACAAGTTTTCAAAGAGTTCCATCTTTTGTTGAGGAGATATCATGGTTTGTACCAAACTCTTCTTTGAAGCACTTATAAAGTTGATTCCCGATACATCCACAACTCCGATGCTCGAATGTGTGCAACATACTTATAGAACTCATCAAGACGATCGATTCGGTACAAGTTTTTAAATAGTTCCATCTTTTAATGAGGAGATATCATGGTTTGTACCGAACTCTTCATTGAAGCACTTATAAAGTTGATTCCCGATCAATCAACAACTCCGATGCTCGAATGTGTGCAACATACTTGTAGAACTCATCGAGACGATCGATTCGGTACAAGTTTTTAAATAGTTCCATCTTTTAATGAGGAGATATCATGGTTTGTACCGAACTCTTCATTGAAGCACTTATAAAGTTGATTCCCGATCAATCAACAACTCCGATGCTCGAATATGTGCAACATACTTGTAGAACTCATCGAGATGATCGATTCAGTACAAGTTTTAAAAGAGTTTCATCTTTTGTTGAGGAGATATCGTGGTTTGTACCGAACTCTTCATTGAAGCACTTATAAAGTTGATTCCCGATCAATCCACAACTCCGATGCTCGAATTTGTGCAACATACTTGTAAAACTCATCGAGACGATCGATTCGGCACAAGTTTTCAAATAGTTCCATCTTTTATTGAGGAGATATTGTGGTTTGTACCGAACTCTTCCTCGAAGCACTTACAAAGTTGATTCCCGATCAATCCACAACTCACATGCTCGAATGTGTGCTACATACTCGTAGAACTCATCGAGACGATCGATTCGGTACAAATTTTCCAAGAGTTCCATATTTTGTTGAGGAGATATCATGGTTTGTACCGAACTCTTCATTGAATCACTTATAAAGTGTATTCTCGATCAATCCACAACTCCGATGCTCAAATGTGTGTAACGTACTTGTAGAACTCATCGAGACGATCGATTCGGTACAAGTTTTCAAAGAGTTCCATCTTTTGTTGAGGAGATATCGTGGTTTGTACCGAACTCTTCTTTGAAGCACTTTTAAAGTTGATTCCCGATACATCCACAACTCCGATGCTCGAATGTGTGCAACATTCTTGTAGAACTCATCGAGAAGATCGATTCGGTACAAGTTTTCAAAGA
>JAPKLW010000082.1:0-75961 GCA_026898455.1 Plectranthus barbatus
AAGTTCAGTAAAAAGGATCAAAAGATAACTCTAAATGAGAGTTATCAATAAGCTAGGTCTGATAAAGATACACTTAATACTCTGATAAAGCAATGGTATTATTCTTTGAGTATAAGTGGGAGATTGTTGGGATTGTATACTAAAACCATTTATGATTAAGTGTGTTCGTTTGATACACTAGTCTTCATAAATGTGTTACATCAACATAGTCGCTATCTGGTATAACAAACATACGATACAAACTATAATATCCTATTACCTCGCCTATAGGGATTATCATATGGTGTGTAGGAGATCACAGAGGATCATATGAATTGTTTGACCTAGCGAGGTATAAATAGTATCATGGTTGAGACAGTCCCTGGATAGACTGTCGGTTTAGGCTGCGACATATCAGTCTATAAGTGAGCTTATCCTAGCTACTTGATATGTCGGTACATCTTTATGAATTGATGGGAAGAATAGTGAGATGTGTCATTCTAATTGACATACGAATGAGCCAGATCTCTAGATACTTGTTATGAACTTAAACCTAATTCAAGGCTACGGGGCATACATAAGTTGACCACACTTTGACATGCTAGGGTGGCGAGTCTTTCATGTACTCTTATACTTGCATCTCAGGTTTGGCGTTTTGTGTGGGGCCTGCTTAGGCCGGACATGTAGGTAATCATATACGATTTAGGATGGGGATATTCCCTGAGGAGCTCTCAAGGTTCATTATTCTAAACCCTTCAGGTTGAATTATTTAATTCAGGCATAAGTGAAAAGAAGTGAGTGGTACTACTCAGGAAATAAGAAATTAATTAATTATGGCTAATTTTCATAAGCCAATTTAATTAATGAATGTCCAGAACCTTAAATGTGTGGATCATTCAATTTTAATGCAGCCTGTTCTAAATTATGTGGTAATAAAGGGGTGAATCAGCATTGTTATCGTGATGAAGGTTAGAACAATGTTTTATTAATTAATTATGTTCTAGGTTGGATATGGAATTAATTAATAAAGATGGCCCACTTTATTATTTGTATTTGGTCCCTGATCTGGCCCACAAAATGCTCAGAGCCCATTAGGATTAGGGTTTGCAAACCCTAGCAATATAAAAGCCTTTTCTCTATCATATCTATATACACAACTTTGTGATTTAATATTCAACATTAAATATTGAGAGAAAAGAGAGAGAAGGTTGACGGTTGTTCAGTGGGAGGAAGTGATCGATTCCTCCAGATCTCTGATTCAACTGGGTAGCATATCCTCACCAGATTTCCGAGGAGCAAGGGAACAGATCAGAAGATTAGATCTGTTGGAACAAGATAGTTTTGGTCGATCCCATATCCAGATCTATTTTTTGTTGCCATCTCTGATCTAGATTTGTAGATCAGTCGTGGGGTATTCTGTAGATTCATAATTTGCAAATAAACATTAGGAGCATGCATAGGATTCGCCATATTTATTCAATCTGATTTGTTTTTTATACCCTAAAAATGATTCAAATGGCTAAAGAAATAAATGACAACTCACGTTGTCTATTGTAGACTCAAATCCTACATCTCCACCCTGGGGATCTGGTACAGAACATCCCAGACAGGCACAACCTCTGCTAGGGCCAACATAGTACCCCGGGTAACCATCGACACAGCACCCAGCACCCGGTGCCTCCCCTAGTTCACTGGGAGAACATAATCTCCCACCACCTCTGGCTCGGGGGCCACATCCATGGCGGTGCGACCGGATCCGTTGGCATCCCCTACTCCAAGCACCCGTTATAGTCCCTAAAACGCCTCGAATAACATCTTGTCGTCGCCAGAGTCAGTCTCTGAATCCTCATCCAGAACCATTGGAGCACCGCTTCGACCCGGTCTCTCCGGCCCTTGGAAAATCAGGCTCCAATTGGGGCTAATGAAGTCTATGGCACTGAGGCTCCTGGGAGGGGATGGAGTGAAATGTGGCGTAGGGTTGATTCCCTCCGAGTCGGACCCCTCTCGATTTTGAGAATCAGAATCTGAGGAACCCATCTCAAATAAGAAACCAAAATCACTAGACAAATGCTAACCTAAAGAGGAAAGAAAAATGGGAGGGGACAAGACCTGGTCAACCCGCTCTTCACCGCACGGAACCAAAACCCTAAAATACGCTCATGTTTCGATCGCACGCCACCGACCAAAATAGGAAAAATAAAGAAGAGAGGAAAATAAAAGTAGAACTACCTTTCAAATGAATGACAAGAAGCAAACCGATGAACAATGCAATCGTCGGAGACACAATCGGGAAAAAACGACAGTCGCTGAAAATTGCAGGGGGGGAAGGAGAGCGAGAGAGAGTGCGTCGATAAGTGTGATGGTCCACTCACTCAAACGACGGTTATACCGCCTGCACCCTTTTAACTACTCGAAACCGCCCTCGATTTTTACAGTTATTACGTAACTGCCACTCAGTTTGGGCGGCAAAATCAAAAATAGTCCGCACAAAAGTGGTTCGATAAAAGCGGTTCACACAATATGTGGCTCAACCACACGAACTCCGAAACAACCTTATCAGGGCTGCCAAGGGCCCGACCCCTTTAGCGTGCCACACGGGTACTAACTCCAACCACCTCTAAGCGGCACAAAAGTGCCACCATGAACACCAAGGCCCTTATATCCGAACCCATTGAGTTCATCGGGGCTTACCAGATGGCCGAAACAAAATAAGACAAAACCCAAACTATCCCATACTACGTCGCAGTTTCGGGCCCACAGCCACATCACCCGCATCAGCTTCCCGAGGCTGCACGAGTAAGGGAGACCACCCAAAGAGGAACTGGTCTTCCAAGTCGGGAGGTGCCCCCGGGCACCCCAAGGATTCCGAACGCCCTACTGAGGAGTCCGAAGGGCCAAAATCTGGGAAAATACATCTCTGAGACATGGTTACGACCCGACATAAGTTTGGTCACTATATTCGACTCACCGGACTCCACAAAGCGCATCCCGCTGAGTCGAATGGGCTATTGTTGGGGTATGAACTGAATCGGCCCACTTAGGGGCCCAAAGGCAGTTCGACGAGAAGCAGTCCGATAAGAAAAGAAAGCAGTCTGATGGCTGAAGGGGTAACTCGATAGGCCCACATTGAACTACCCAACAGTCACCTTATGGTTAAAAGAGAGTGACGAGCAGATAAGGATAAGCTCGCAGAGTTTTCGGGGTTCAGCTCAACGGTTCCGATATTCCCGAACTTTGCCGCCTAACGTCTTGGTGAGGTTCACAGAAACCCTAGAACAAACCCTAGATCTTTATCCTCCTATAAATACCCCCCTTTTATGCCGATTTGCGGCATCTAGCTATGCACACACACCATATCCCGTACTACTAATAACTGGGTATCCTTAAAAGCCCTTTGTATTGTTGGATATAGCTGAATGAACTTAGCCTTTTTCGCATTGATTTTCGTTATTCAACATAGTTGCTGCCTTACGGTTCTTTTATTAGCTTTTTAATGATATTGCACTCATTTATTTGTCTCTATTCCTTGCAAACCCGTATATAGTTCCTGCAACACCCCGTGTATAATTCGACCTTGTATGAATTATTTGGATGTAATAAAGAGAGAATTTCCCAATTTAGAGAGATTTGAAGTTATTTATTGGAGAATGTATATTGAGCTTGGTATTTATATTTTGAGAAATTATCAAGAATTTAGTGGAAATATTATGTATTGGAGATTGGAATTTTGGAGGTATATGCATGGATAATTGGAATTTTGTGGGAAATTTTGAAAGTATTATGTTGGAAATTCAAGTATTAGAATTTATAAGCATATTTAGATTATATGTATATATAGATATAATTATATACAGTATAATGTGGAAAGGGAATTATAATACATATATGTATAATGTTGGAAATTATAAATTATATATAAAATATATATAAGACATATACTATATTTTCCACCATATATTATAATTTAGAGAGAGAAAGAGCCAAAACCCTTCCCCACCCCAAAACCCGTCAGCCACCTTCCGGCCAAATTTCCAGCCAACTCCGGCGACCATTCGACAAGCCAATACCACCATTGGAATGATCTCGTTCCCAGCTTCGATTTGAGTACTCGTGGGCTCCAAGAGGACGAGAAACGGCCGAGATATCGAAGAGAGAAGTGGAGGTGGGTGGTATTGTGCGATTTTGAGTTTAAATGTTCGAATCTTGCTATTCTGACCTTAAACCTGTGATTTTGAGTTTAAATGTTTGAATCTTGCTATTCCATCGACGAAGGTTCGTGTCGATCGACACAGAGCGGGCCGACAAGAGTGTGTCGACTGGCCTGGAGCTGTGTCGACCAAGGTCTGTGTCGACCGACACAGGGCCCTGTCGGTCGACACAGAGCTCAAACATGAGGAACTTTAATCCTTTTATCTGATCTTAATTCCTTTCGAGTCTTGATTTATTATGATTAGGATATTATTGTCCTAGATCTTTCGTACTGACTTGAGTACCCCTAATTGGTTGTAAGAAATTGAAAGCAAGGATAGTCAAGCTCATACTAGCAGAAAGCATCTACACTTAAGTCAAATACAAGGTGGGAAACTGTTTCAGTATAAAACTAAAATGCGTGTTTTCTTTTCAAAATGCGTACAAACTGTTTTGTTTTAAATTGAGATTGCTATGCATTTTTTGTGCTATTGTATCTGTCCTCTGTCGTTTCCCATCGACAGAGAGAATAACTATTGAGTTTAGAACCAGGTTTCCATAACTGCGCTAGAACTCATTTAGTGAACAGGGTTGGAAGCCCCTTTGATATTGATGGGTGAATTGTCCCCAAATGTGGTTGGATTGAGGCGGAGTGTCCTCTGGTGTTTGGATCCGGTGATTATTAATATTAAACGATCGGGTCTCAAAATGGATTTCTGAGACTAGTGCACTTAGATGACAGTAGATTGAGTGTGTTTACATTCCTAACTGATCATCGTAACTTGGAAGTCTGCCAACTTCCAGTTACAACACTGAAACAGATATGATAACATGTAAATAGCACGTGCAAAATAAAATGTTTTAGATAGCATGGTTCTTTTCAACAAAACCCCATGTCTATCTGTGTGAGTTGCATAGAATTTCTCATATATAATGTATGTTTTCGAGCATGTTTCTCATTGGGTACATTAGTACTCAGCCCCTCGTATTATTTCTAAAATATGCAGGTTGAGCAGCAAGGATAGGTGAGCAGGGGTGTAAACGAGCAAAGTGAAGAATTTTGTGAACTCCTAGATCCTGAGATATGCATCATCATATGCATATCTCCGCCACGCTACACACACGCCGCTACACTCTCTGATTTTTCCCTTCCACTTGAAAATTGTTAAACAGTTGAATTCTGTTTTGGTTAAACTTGACTCGAAGTACGAATTTCTACTGTTTTATTTATCTTTTTGTTTAAATCAAAGTCTTTCGCTTTATTGTTTGAGAATGTGTTTGATAAAACCTGAAACATCAATGTAACTTGGCCCCAAATTGGGAAGGTCAGTTGGGGGCGTTACAGAGGTGGTATCAGAGCTTTTGGTTTTCAAGTTTTAAGTGATTTTCAAATTATTTTGAAAACTTCGAGTTATAGAAGTGTTTTACTTTGGAAAATCGTGTGAAGTGTTCACTCAGGTTTACACCCTACTCCATCCTACGCCACCTGAGGTACGTTTTAAATAAAAGAAAGTTTCCCTGCTTGCAATTCCAGTACGATTGAAATGTTTTGAAAACATTATGAATCTTTTGAAAGAAAATTTAAATTTGAAATAAAACAGAGTTTATATGGAGTGAAAAGGGTGATTTGATTCGAATGGGAATGGTTTTGTGTTAAGCAAGAGTGATAACACCGGTTGTTAATGAAAGTTATTGAAAGTGTTGATTTTGTGAAAACTTTATTTGTGAAAGTTTGAAAATTTGAGGAATGAGAAAGTTTGACGTTGAAAAGATGAAAGTCATGTGTTTATTTGGCACCGGTGAGGTGATCTTTCTTGAAAATGTGAAATGAGTATGAATTCATTGATTGATTATTGAATTAATTGCAAGCAATTTTAAAACCTTGATGTTATGGCAATAGATGTGCTAGTTGAGCTGTAGTGTGGTACATGTTAGTTTGAACTGAGGGATAAATGGACGAATCAAGATTTATGAATAAATTGTGGGCCTTGAAAAGGCATTGACTTGATTGGGGTCGGTTGTTGTGAGATGATGTTGTAAGAGTGGAACGAATAGACAATTGAAATGAATTGAACTTATAACTTGACTTGGGTGTGGAAATTGAAAATTTCCTTAGTTGTTGATTTGACTGAGTAGTGAGAGAGTGAGTTGACTTATAGAAACTACAAGCTAACATGTAGTCGTACAGAATGTACATAGTGAGCCTGACAGATGTAGTTAGACCTTGTGTAAGATAGTGTATGTGAGGATCCGAAGGAACCTCGGCAGGGTGTGTGGTGTAGTTATTCTATACGACCCCGTATTGACCGTTTATTATTTGTTTTGGTGGCATCTGGCTTCTCAGGATCGGATTGTGAGACGTTTCAGGGAGCGCCTTCCTTTCACTGAGGATAACCTCGCGTCATCTTTGGTGGACTATTTGGCGCTTTGGGTGAGAGTACGCTACTTGGGAGTGACAGACAGGGAGGCGGTTGAGCTGACCATGAACTTGATGCCAGAGAGATGGACTAATTGGGTGTTTTCTTTGACCCGTTGGCACAGCGATAGTACGACAGGTACAGTTACGAGCTATCGACATTTTATGGCGGACCTTATACAGAATGTGATAGCGGAGGGGAGTCCTTCGCCAGCATCTTTTAGAGGCACACAAGTATCCCGGACCAGGACTTCATCACCCGAGTGGACTCCAGCTTCGCCACCAGCGCCGGCTGATGCTCAGGTTGCACCTGTGCATGCGCCCACTTCGAGACCGAGAGTGCAACCAGTACCGAGTACTCCGACCGCAGCATACATGCCATTTCCGTCTGGATATCCGCAGGGAGGTACTTATGATCCCTATGTTTTCTGGGATTCTATTGCTTCAGTGCAGTCTCCTACGTTGCATCCGGGTTTGGCGTTACCATTTGGACATAGTGGACTGCCCGCACCTTCCGTACAGCAGCCGCAGCAGGACATGGCAGGGCCCAGCAGGGCTAAGTCGGCCCATGATTCAGGATGGGACAGCACGGAGATGTGGCCTAGACCGACTTCGAGCGGACAACGGGATATGTTTGGTGGTCACGGGACCATCCATGGTTATGGTACGAGCCAGGCACCGATATGTTTATCTAGCGATACAGAGGGCAGTCGAGGCAGGAGGACAGTCGCTCATGATAGAGGGAAGGAGCCGATGAAGGTTGAGGATGATGAGGAGGAGGATCCGTCTGAGGGATCCGAGTGAGAGGCATTTTGGACATTATTGTACCAGCTATTTGTATTCAGTATTGGACTTTTATTGTTGTTTTGGACGTAATTGATGTTGTTGTTGTAGACCTTATTTGTGATAGTTTATGGGAGGACGATGTTTATTGGAATTGTTTTGGATTTTGAAAGATTGTTTAATTATGATGTTGAAATATGGTTGTCTAAGAGCATTTGGTTGATTATTGGATATTTTGTTGAGATTTGTGTGAGGTGTTGATTAGTATTGTTTTGCAAAGAGAATCAATGGAGTATCTTGACCAAGGTAGAGGCCAGAGGGGCCGAGGACGTGGGAGAGCCATCCCACAACCGATATATGAAGAACCATTATGGGAGGAAGCCCCTATTCGTCAAGGGCAAGAAGAATATGAGATATTATCTGACAAGGAGAGTGCTGCGGGGCAGCAAGGACCAGTTCCCCCACCCCAAGGAAATGCACCGGAGATTCCATCAGTCATGTGGGTGGAAACTTTCAGAAAGCAACACCCTCCGAGTTTTGATGGGACTGGAGGCCCCACAGCTGCAAAAGATTGGATCAGGGAGCTTGAAAAGATTTTCAAGCATATGAGGTGCTCCGAGGAGGAGAAGATAAATTGTATGTCCTACCAGCTGAAGGGAAAGGCAGACAGATGGTGGGAGACATATGTTAAGTCTGTTGCACCGACAGAACGGGACAATGTGAGCTGGGAAAAGTTCAAGGAAGCCTTCTTTGAGAAATATGTTCCGAAACAATATCGGAAAGAGAGGGAGGTAGAATTCTTCCTGTTCGAGCAAGGGAAGCTATGGCACCGCACCAGGCGGATACACCGCAAAAGATGGCTGAGAAGTTTAGAGACGGACTGTGTGGAGAAATCCGCACACAACTGGACACCATGAAAGGCTTAAGCTATCAAGAACTGATGAGTCATGCCTTGGACATCAAAGCGTCTAAGAACATGAAGAAGATGCCAGACAGGGGAGTTCAGGAGGCGCAGACTTCATCTTCAAATCAGAAGAGGAAGTGGGAGGAGCCACCCAGGCAATTTGTTCAAGGTCAAGGCAGTCAGAAATGCACGACCAGGGCAGGTAGCAGAATTTTCAGGGGAGGCCGGACCAACAGAACTTCCAGAGGTTCAATCCACATCAGACTCAGAGGCGAGACCAGGTAGGGCCGCAGAACTGCCAAAGATGTGGCAGAAGGCATACGGGGGGATGCCAGGGAAATGCAGTCAGTGGTTTCAACTGCGGATGGCAAGGTCACTATGCCAACAATTGCCCTACACCGCCAGCTCAAGGTGGTAATCGCCAGAACTTTCAAAGACCTGCTAACCAGCAGTTAAGGGCGATCCGAGGACACCGTCAGCCATGGAGAGGCAACGTTGGGAACCGTGGAGGAGGCAGACAGGATAATCAGGCCCCACCAGGAACCAGGAGGGTAACCAGCAGGGTGGTGATGGTCAACAGAGGAGAGCCCGAGCCTATTCTTTGGACGGTAACCAAGATGATGGCAACTTGGCAGGTATGGGATGCATTAATGATATACCTGTTATGGTATTATTTGATACTGGGGCATCGCATACTTTCATTTCATCTGCATGTATTGAGGCATTAGGACTTAAGGTAGAGAAGAATAGTCATGACTTGAACGTAGCAATACCTTCAGGAGAAACAACTATTTCTACTTTAGTGTGCCGAGACTTGAAAATCAAGTTGAATGAGAATGAGATTCAAGTAGCATAGTTGAATGTATTGGATATCCATGATGTAGATGTGATCCTAGGAATGGATTGGCTGTCGGAGAATAAGGCGACGATCTTGTGCCGCGAGAGGAGGGTGATCATTCCGCAGCAGGGGAATGAGGAGGCGTTTGTGCATGGATATAGGAAAAGACAGAGAGTGCCAGTAATCTCTGCAATTCAGGCAACGAAGTTGTTGCATAAAACGGGAAATCAAGTCTTCTTAGTGTATTTGGAAGGAGAGGAGAAGCCGGAGCTAACAGTGCAAGATGTGCCGATAGTGAGAGAGTTTGAGGATGTATTTCCGAAAGAACTACCAGAATTACCACCAGACAGGCAGGTGGAATTCACTATTGATCTAGAACCGGGTGTGGCACCAATTTCTAAAGCGCCATACCGCATGGCCCCGAAGGAGTTACAAGAGTTGAAGGTCCAGCTACAAGAGCTGTTGGACATGGGGTATATCAGGCCAAGCGTGTCACCATGGGGTGCACCGATTTTGTTCGTTAAGAAGAAGGACGAATCGATGCGTATGTGCATTGATTACCGAGAGCTGAATAAGTTGACACTGAAGAACAGATACCCATTACCGAGAATCGATGATCTATTTGATCAACTCAAGGGAGTGAAAGTGTTTTCTAAGATTGATCTTCGATCAGGGTACAATCGGTTGAAGATTCGGAAGGAGGATATTCCGAAGACGGCATTCAGGACTAGATACGGTCACTACGAGTTTGTAGTAATGCCGTTTGGACTCACGAATGCTCCTGCAGTGTTCATGGATTTAATGAACCGAGTATTTCATTCATATCTAGACAATTTCGTGTTGGTGTTTATAGATGATATGTTGATATACTCGAAGAGTGAAGTGGAGCATGAGCAGCATCTGAGAACATTTTTGCAGACCCTGAGAGATAAGAAGCTTCATGCTAAATTCAGCAAGTGTGAAGTTTGTGTGGACAGATGAGTGTGAGGAGAGCTTTCAGAAGTTGAAACAGTTGTTAACAACCGCACCAGTTCTAGCAATGCCGGAATCAGATAAGAACTTCGAGGTTTACACTGATGCATCAAAGAATGGACTAGGTTGCGTATTGATGCAGGACGGTAAGGTGATAGCTTATGCGTCAAGGCAGTTAAGACCGCATGAAGAGAACTATCCAACTCATGATTTGGAGTTAGCGGCCGTAATCCATGCGTTAAAGATTTGGAGACATTATCTCTACGGTGTGAAATGTGCCATATTCACTGATCATAAGAGTTTAAAGTATTTCTTCGAATAGAAGAATCTGAATATGAGGCAGAGGAAATGGTTAGAGCTTGTGAATGATTACGATCTGACGATAAATTATCACCCAGGCAAGGCAAATTCAGTGGTCGATGCCTTGAGCAGGAAAGGAGAAGCTCAGCTAGGCTGTATGCTTACAAGAGAGAATAGCTTAATCAGGGAATTTGAAAAGCTTAGTTTGGAAGTGATATCGCCCTCAGAGAGGAAGAGGTGTGATTTAGCAGCCTTGACCGTGGTGCCAGATTTAAGAGAATGAATCATCAAGGCATAGAAAGGAGATGCAGATATCGAGAAGTTGCGTCAGAAACTGAAGGTCAAGCCAGTGGGAGAGTACAGAGAAGCACCTGACAGTGCGTTGTTATTTAGAGACAGAATGTTGGTGCCAGCTAGTGAGGAATTAAGGAATGAGATTTTAAGTGAAGCTCACGATACGCCGTATACCGCTTACCCAGGAAGTACTAAAATGTATCAAGATCTGAAAACTAGGTACTGGTGGGATGGTATGAAGAAGAATGTAGCCTTATACGTGGAGAAATGTTTGGTCTGTCAACAAGTTAAGGCGTTACATCAACGGCCGTATGGGAAGTTGTAACCGTTAGACATTCCGGAGTGGAAATGGGAACATATCACCATGGATTTCGTAACGGGGTTACCGAGATCACAGAAAGGGAATACAGTGATATAGGTTATAGTGGATCTTCTAACGAAGAGTGCTCACTTTTTACCGATTAAGGTAAATTATGGATCAGATAAGCTAGCTCAGATATATGTCTGAGAGATAGTCAGACTGCACGGAGTGCCAAAATCTATCACGTCTGACAGAGATGAAAAGTTTACATCTCGATTTTGGATGAGTTTGCAACAGGAGTTGGGTACTCGCTTTAATTTTAGTACGGCATTTCACCCACAATCAGATGGTCAATCAGAAAGGACTATCCAAACTCTCGAGGACATGCTGAGCACAGTAGTGTTAGACCGGGGAAACAGTTGGGAGCCGATTTTGCCTCTGATCGAGTTTGTTTATAATAATAGTTATCAGGCAACAATCGGAATGGCTCCTTACGAGGCATTATATGGAAGAAAGTGTCGTTCACCTCTATATTGGGATGAGGTAGGAGAACGAAAAATTATTGGATCGGATGCAGTGAATGAAATGGTTGAGATAGTCCGGCAAATTCGAGAGAGAATCAGAGAAGCGCAGAGTAGGCAGAAGTCCTATGCCGACTCGAGGAGGGCAGAGTTGTGTTTTGAAGTTGGGGATAGGGTTTTCCTCAAAGTTTCACCCTCCAGAGGAATAGTGCGCTTCGGGGTAAAAGGCAAACTGAGACCGCGCTATGTTGGACCGTATGAAATATTAGAGCGCATTGGTTCAGTGGCGTACAAATTGGCATTACCCCCGAGTATGGGTAATATCCACAATGTGTTTCACGTGTCTCAGCTGAGAAAGTACGTGTATGACCCTAAGCACGTGATTCGCCAGGAAGAGGTGATCTTAAGCCCAGATCTACGGTATGAAGAACGGTGTGAGGCCATATTAGATCGTAAGATGCAAGAGCGCAGGAATAAGTCAATTCCGCTCGTTAAGGTGCTTTGGAGTTACCATGGACGTGAAGAAGCAACATGGGAGCTGGAAAATAAGATGAAAGAGAGATATCCCGAACTTTTCGAAGTTTTGTAATTTTCGGGACGAAAATTTTATAAGGGTGAGGGGATGTAACACTCTGTGTATAATTCGACCTTGTATGAATTATTTGGATCTAATAAAGAGAGAATTTCCCAATTTAGAGAGATTTGAAGTTATTTATTGGAGAATGTATATTGAGCTTGGTATTTATATTTTGAGAAATTATCAAGAATTTAGTGGAAATATTATGTATTGGAGATTGAACTTTTGGAGGTAGATGCATGGATAATTGGAATTTTGTGGGAAATTTTGAAAGTATTATGTTGGAAATTCAAGTATTAGAATTTATAAGCATATTTGGATTATATGTATATATAGATATAATTATATACACTATAATGTGGAAAGGGAATTATAATACATATATATATATATATATATATGTATAATGTCGGAAATTATAAATTATATATAAAATATATATAAGACATATACTATATTTTCCACCATATATTATAATTTAGAGAGAGAAAGAGCCAAAACCCTTCCCCACCCCAAAACCCGTCAGCCACCTTCCGGCCAAATTTTTGGCCAACTTCGGCGACCATTCAACGAGCCAATACCACCATTGGAATGCTCTCGTTCCCAGCTTCGGTTAGAGTACTCGTGGGCTCCAAGAGGATGATAAACGACCGAGATATCGAAGAGAGAAGTGGAGGTGGTGGTATTGTGCGATTTTGAGTTTAAATGTTTGAATCTTGCTATTCTGACCTTAAACCTGCGTTTTGACGTTCGATTCGTGTTCCTTGTGTTGTAGTGAACCTTCGGACGTCGAGAAAGTCAGGTTTTTTTGCCGGAAGACGCGTCCGCCACCGTGAGAGGAGGAACTCCGGTGAGCTATTTTTCTTTCCTGTTTACCTTCGTATTTTGGTGTTTTGTTGTTATATGCATGTTCCTTGTAATCTGGGGAGTCCAGAAATGCAATTGCATGTGTAATCGGCCGGATAAATCGTGAGATACGACAAGTTACATGTTCTGAACTCCGGCGAACTCGCGAGGAAGACGACCTGTGTCGATCGACACAGGAGTGTGTCGATCGACACAGAGGCTGCTCGACGGGGGTGTCTTGACACACTTGTGTCGATCGACAAAAGTTTGTGTCGATCGACACAGAGCTGGTTGATAAGGGGATCTCGATACGGTTGTGTCGATCGACAGTAACGTGTGTCGATCGACAAAGCTGGTTGATAAAAGTGTGTCCATCGACGAAGGTTCGTGTCGATCAACACAGAGCGGGTCGACAAGAGTGTGTCGACTGGCCTGGAGCTGTGTCGACCAAGGTCTCTGTCGACCGACACAGGGCCCTATCGGTCGACACAGAGCTCAAACATGAGGAACTTTAATCCTTTTATCCGATCTTAATTCCTTTCGAGTCTTGATTTATTATGATTAAGATATTATTGTCCTAGATCTTTCGTACTGACTTGAGTACCCCTAATTGATTGTAGGAAATTGAAAGCAAGGATAGTCAAGCTCATACTAGCAGAATGCATGTACACTTAAGCCAAATACAAGGTGGGAAACTGTTTCAGTATAAAACTAAAATGCGTGTTTTCTTTTCAAAATGCGTACAAGCTGTTTTGTTTTGAATTGAGATTGCTATGCATGTTTTGTGCTATTGTATCTGTCCTCTGTCGATTCTCATCGACAGAGAGAATAACTAATGAGTTTAGAACCAGGTTTCCATAACTGCACTAGAACTTATTTAGTGAACAGGGTTGGAAGCCCCTTTGATATTGATGGGTGAATTGTCCCCAAATGTGGTTGGATTGAGGCGGAGTGTCCTCTGGTGTTTGGATCCGGTGATTACTAATATTAAACGATCGGGTCTCAAAATGGATTTCTGAGACTAGTGCACTTAGATGACAGTAGGTTGAGTGTGTTTACATTCCTAACTGATCATCGTAACTTGGAAGTCGGTCAACTTCCAGTTACAACACTGAAACAAACATGATAACATGTAAATAGCACGTGCAAAATAAAATGTTTTAGATAGCATGGTTCTTTTCAACAAAACCCCATGTCTATCTGTGTGAGTTGCATAGCATTTCTCATATATAATGTATGTTTTCGGGCATGTTTCTCATTGGGTACATTAGTACTCAGCCCCTCGTATTATTTCTAAAATACGCAGGTTGAGCAGCGAGGATAGGTGAGCAGGGTTGTAAACGAGCAAAGTGAAGAATTTTGTAAACTCCTAGATCCTGAGATATGCATCATCATATGCATATCTCCGCCACGCTACACACACGCTGCTACATTCTCTGATTTTTCCCTTCCACTTGAAAATTGTTAAACACTTGAATTCTGTTTTGGTTAAACTTGACTCGAAGTACGAATTTCTACTGTTTTATTTATCTTTTCGTTTAAATCAAAGTCTTCCGCTTTATTGTTTGAGAATTTGTTTGATAAAACCTGAAACATCAATGTAATGTGGCCCCAAATTGAGAAGGTCAGTTGGGGGCGTTACAGTTCTCGGGGCTCCGTATCCGATACATTCGAACCTCAACAAATGATAAACAATATTTGATTATTGTAACGTGAATGGCAAAGAAATGAACAAAAAAAAAGATATGGTAGATATTGATGATTGCATGAATATAGGAATTTTCTAACTAAAAATAAATCTACTAAGTATTTTTTATGGTACAATACCAATATTATCCTTTATTTAATTAAAATTTAATACTTAATTGCCACATGTCACAAAATCGGTCATTGGAATAATTAAATGGACGGATGGATGTATAGTCATAGTTCATTCATGGTATAAAACTCAGGAATGAACACAACTCTATATATATATATATGTATATATATATATATATATATAGGGGTGCGATCTAGGCTGAACAAGGTTCTGTGAATGAACAGAGACCAAGATCTAACCGCACATTCATGAGATCAACGTCCATAATTCTTCCATGTCGTGTATCATTTTTCTTCATAACATATATCATCATAAGGTTAAAAATGTCCAAAACCAATAAAATCAAATCTAATAAAATCTTTAAGCGAATTTTAAGGGAGCAGTTTCCCACAAAAATAGATACACGATCTATTTCAGATACCAAATCAAATGCCCCACGATTCTTTCCATTATTATCAAATAAATTGGAAAGAGAAAATGCACCACGATTTATTACATAATCTAAAGTTAATCGTTATCATTATTTATTGCTTTGTGTGTCATTGTTTATGACTTTGTGTGTCATTATAAGGTTATTCTCTCAACTTCCACTAATATATTATCATTAAATGTATAAACAATTTTAATTATTCGTTAAACAGGGATTCGAAGAATGATACATTTATTCATAAATAATGACACTCACATAAAATAAAAATGACAATCGCATATGACATAAAAATAATAAAATCTAGACGTGAAGGCGATCCACCAAGTGTCAGCCGGATTCGAAGAATGATACATTTATTCATAAATAATGACACTCACATAAAATAAAAATGATAATCGCATATGACAGAAAAAAAAATAAAATCTTTGACAGTTCACGTCCGACTTCTTTGATGGTTGAGATTCTCACTCGACGGCGTTCCCTCTGCCTGAGCGATGCCGGTGCCGGCGACTGAATAAGTGGGAGAATGGTGGCCGTCCGGTTTCAGACCGGCGACGGGGAGAATTAAAAATCAAAATGCCGAAAGATAAGATAATCGGCGTGGCCATGGATTTCTCCAAGAGCAGCAAATCGGCGCTGCGGTGGGCGATCGATCATTTGGCTGATAAAGGCGACAAGTTTTACATCCTCCACATCAAACCCTACTCCGCCGACGACTCGCAGAGCGAGCTCTGGTCCCAATCCGGCTCTCGTACGAAAACCTAAATTATTTGAAAGCAATGGCGCATAGAAGAAAAAAAAAAATCGAATGAAGGAACGTATTCAGAGAACGAAATATGGAAAAAATAATTAATTGAAGTAGTTAAGAAAGTAGAGAAATATAAGATGGAAAATAAGATATGATATAAATTAAATCAAATTTCCAAATACAGTTACCATAAAAAAATAACCGTCCATAATAATAAAAAACATACATTACCTATAATACCCTTTAATGATATTAAAAAAGAAATTTCATTTTACACATGTCATCATATCAACCGCTGGATTATTTAAATCTATGGTTAATATTTAGTTCATTGTTCATTCACAGTACTTAGAAATATAATGACATAAAAATGCACTCAATATGAATACAAAAATTCACATAGAGTGGTGATCATATAATAATAGGATTTCCCGTGCTAAATGAGAAAAGATCTCAGCCATTTAAAATCTCAATCGACGGCACAGATTAAGCCTGTCCTTTCCAAATTTTTATGCATATTTTGCACATGCTCAATGCATAAAAGGGTAAGAAAGTAACTGTCTTCTCTATTTAGATCTAAACACAATCTCTCTCCTAATTTTCTCTTTCCTCCCATTATAATCAAATGATTATATATTTCTCGATTCAAATCTATTTTTTACGAATCATATATCAATTTAAACGTATTCTTACAACGATTCATATGATATCCATATTGAATATGTTAAATTTAGAAGATTCGCACGAAAATCTTGATTTCATATTCAGCTGGTATATGTTCTTCATTATATTTACGTTCAGGATAAAAAATGCATCAATTACGCATAAAAAATGTTCCTAAATATTTGCATTTTTTGCATAAAAAAGATGCATTATTAACTTGAATAAGATGCATTTTTATTCTAAAGCATATGCATTTTTGTATTCATATTGAGTGCATTTTTTGCATTAATTATATGCTGCAGTTTTATGCCTAAAATATAGCATTTTTTACATTGAACGTATGCATATTATGTTTTATGAACTGCACGAAATGAAATTCTAGAATATATATTTGTTACATTTTTGCCCTTTTATGCATTGAGTATGTGCAAAATATGCATCGAAAATTGGAAGGGACGGGCTTAATCTGTGCCGTCGATTGAGATTTTAAATGGCTGAGATCTTTTCTCATTTAGCACGAGAAATCCTAATATCACCTAATCACTACCCTATTCACATAATGCAACCCCAAATTATTATATTCATATATTATATCCCAAAACAGATAATATTATATTAATATCGGAGATAACAGTTCTAACGTATAGATTGTCCATTACATAATCAACCATTTATTGCTGCTCAAATGAGATGAATTTCTTTTATGAAAAAGAATTTATGTGCTGTCTTTTGCTCATTAAAGTTTATGTGTTGTCTTTTGCTCATTAGTTTTCGTAATATAGGTTTATGAATAAGCCATTTGAAATAATTAATCTTAATATCGATCTTTGATTACAAAACATAGGTGCACAATAATAGTATCCACGTACAAAGGATAAGGTTGTAGATATTGACAAAATTGTTCCATCTTTGATTTTTTAAATCCAATTTCAATTATCGATATTCTATATAAAGAATATAGGTTGGTAAAAATCATTTTTAATAAATAAATTACAAACTAGAAATAAATTGAATTGAACATTCTCAATTTTATTTTATTTTTATGATTTTATTAATAACACTTCCCTAAATAACAAATAATAATTTTGGATAGTTAAGTATCATTCAGCAAATATTATATATCAGACATAAAATATCCATTACAATTTCGTACAATTTAATTAGCTTAAAAAATATGAACATAATGTAAAAATACCTTTGAATGAATATGCACATAAATAAGTATCTAAAAATAAAAATAATTTATATGTGATTAACAATATATATATATATATATATATATATATATATATATATATATATGATTCTAATTAAGTACTCCCTTCGTCCCATTAGATTAGTCCACTTTAGTTTCGACACAGAAATCAATGTTTGTGAATGCAGTGCAATTAATATATTATTGATGTGAGGAGATTTTTTTTCCTATTTTAGGAAAGATAACTATTCTGGTGGGACAAACGAAAATAGAAAAATGGATTAATCTGGAGGGACGGAATGAATAGTAACACTAAAAAGATTTTGTTAAAAATAACAACAATTTAAGCACTTCAAGCAATATACTATAAATACCACCCCCATTCAACACAAGAATGAAACATAATAGTCATTGTAATCAGTCATAAAAAAACCATATACATATATATATATATTGATGAAAATGGGGAGAAGCAGTTTGATCATTGTCGTAGTCAGTGTGATGATGATCCTTGCAAGCAGCTGCTGCGAAGCTACGAGTCGTCGTCTGTTGCAGCTGCCATTTGGGGTGGGTGGTATCTCAGGAATAGGGACCAACCCCTTGGGAGGTCTTATTAATGGTATTACGAGTACCGTTAGTGGCCTTTTGGGGGGTTCTGGTCTTGGTACTGGCTCTCTTCTTGGATATGGAAATAATGGTCTTTCAGGGGGAGGTCTCGGGGTTACTCCTGTTCTTGGAAATGGTCTTCTAGGGGGTGGTCTTGGAAATGGTCTTTTAGGGGGAGTTCTTGGACTTGGAAATGGTCTTGGGCTCCCGTAATTCAGGAGGAGACGACTCTTTCAAGGTGGTGTGGCAGCGGAGGAGGAGTGAGAAAGCGCACATTTTTCATAATCTATCACCACCGGTGACAAATTGATCATCAATAAAGATGTCATCAAATTATATCTATATATATGTATTACATGTATCTCTCTATTTATGCATATGTGTTTAGTGTGTACTCATTTCTACCTATATTAAATAAAAACACTGCTTTATCTGTGTTTATGTTATCTAATTCTCTTGTGATTACTTCATCTCATTTTTTTATTGTTGTATTCCGCAGGGAAAATTCATAATTTTATCGTGAAATATTTCATTTTTGAGAATTTTATTCCAAATTTCTTCAATAATGATTTTTATATATCCCACATTTTTATTCTAGTAGGAAATATACATCCCAAGTATTTTTTATTAGATTTTTTTTTATTTTTTCAAGAAAATCTATTGTCCCACAACTTTGGTTAAAATTCACTAATGAAATAAAGTATTGTAGGATAAAAGACTCTAATTGGAAATACTTGTGATGAAATTCGCTGACGAATTATAAACTTGGAATAAAAAAACTCTAACCGGAATTATTTGGAATAGAATACTATGAAATGAAAACTTTTGGAAAAAAATCACTATCCCTATACCAACTATTCCAGACTATATATCCTGTAAAGATCTATCATTTTGAAAAACTGACATCATTTCTTCTTGTCCGTTTTCACTTTCATAAATTTGATAGTTTTAAAAAAGATGAACAGTTGTGTTAACTAATGCAGTTACCCCAAAATTAATGAAATGGGTTAAAGTGTTATTTGTTGGAGTAGAAAAATAATTTGTAATAATTGTATTATGTACTTAAAATGAGTTCCCCAAATAGGACAAATAAAATTTAGAAACTAAGTCAATCCTTAGTTTTTTTTTTTTTTTTTAGATATTCATTAATTTTGGTTATCGTCGACAAAACTAAATATGGTTTGAATCATCTATTTAATTTTTTTGTCCCTTAATTTTAAATAATACCATTATACAAACTTGATTTATTAAAACTAGTTTGTGCTACCCAGTTATATTTTAATTAAATATGCAATTCTCAATCGATGTAAAATATTATAAAACTTACATCTAAACTTACTCGATTACATACTTCAAACTTGGATAAATTAATAACTCTTCTAAACATAAATTCAATTTATATTTTGAGTTTTAGAATATTAAAAGTATATTTAAATTTATTTGAGCGTTTTATAACTTATAATTCACAAATTGATAAAGGTCACTCAATATTGTAGTTGAGCTTCATTTTATCGTTACTGTTATAAAATTAAATAATTCATAACATAACGGAGCCAAACTCATTTGCAAGTTAGTTTGTAAAGTTACGCGGAACTCATGATGATATGATCCTATCCTATAGAGTTGGTCTCCTGAGAGACTGTCTCAAAAAAATTTTATTGTGAGACGGACTTTAATACATTATTTTATTACGTTAAATACATCATTTCATTTTTAAAAATTACATTATTTGTAACAAAGAAATACATCATTTGCAATAAAGAAACACATCATTTTATTAAATTCGTTTCACAATAAAAATGATGAGACATCATTTGCAATAAAAAAATACATCATTTTATTAAATTCGTCTCACAATAAAAATGATGAGACCGTCTCATTTGATAATTTGTCTATCCTATATATTTCAAACAATGCGAGTGTGTGCATAGATTTTCCATTATAATCAATAATGCTCCTCAGTCGAGACAAATCTTGCTTACCAGAAAGTTTATGTGTTGCTTTTTGTTCATATGTTTTCATATTATAGGTTTATGAATAAGCAATCTAAAAGAATTAATATTAATGTCAAATCTTTTGATATTATAGGTTTAAAATCATAGTATCCGCGTGTAAAGGATAAGGTTTTAGATATTGACAAAATTAATCCAAAATTTTTTTAAATCTAATTTCAACTCTCTATATCTCTATATTATAAAGGACAGTGGTGATGAACATTATTTTTTAGAAATAGACTATAATTAGATATAAATCCGAATAGTATATAGATTCTCAATTTTATTATATTCTTATGATATTATGTATTTATGTGTGATTAACAAAAAAATGTATGACTTCTAATTAAGTAATAGTAAAAATAAAAAGATTGTGATTAATATAGGAAGATAGAAAACTCTTAAAATATAAATGGTTGGAGCAATAACCTTCAATTTTGAAGTTACATTTTACTAATTAAATAAAGCTACTTTTAACATCAATCGAAATATGATCGTAATAATGTTAGAAACTAAGTTTCAATTTATCCCTTAATTGATGCTTTGGTGTGTCGAAACTGACTTTAGCTTTAAGTTTATAGAGTATTTCTAAATATAATCCTTGTCTAGGATTTATTGAGTTATAATAGACTAGAAACTGAAGCTGAAGATCGAGCAGACAGAGACTCAGTCTCTAAGGGAGAGATTGTTGGAAACCAAAGTTCAAGAAGTCAAAAATCAAGTTTCAGAACTTAAAGTGAAGATGCCATGAAACTTGAAATGATGAAGACTAAGTTTCAATGCTTGAAACATAAAATGTCGAAAAGTCGGTTTTTGGAAACTGATTCTGATGAAGAAGAGAAGAGGAAACTAAAAACTGACTTTGGAAAATGTCAGTTTTCAGTTACAGAATTCAAGAGCATGTGAAAAGAAATGAGACACAAGGAATCCGAAGTCAGACTCAAGATCTTTTAAAGTATCAATCAAAAAGTCAGTACGAAGAAACTTGAATTTAGAGTACTCAGACTGAAACTTAGTCTGTCAAGAGCAGGTTGAAAATACATTGCCAAAAGTGAAAAGCAGTTGGCAAAGTAGACCAGAGGAATGGGCTGTGATTGAATGACCCAATCTTTGTCTCTAATGGATGAATCAATGAGTCTGACAGACAAAAATTTTAATTGTCGTCCCAGCAGACTATAAATAGCCCAACACTTCAACAGAAATAATACACGAACTCTCAAGCAAAAAGAAGCAGAAACTCTGTCGAACTGAAAATTAAAAAAGCTCTCAAAAGCTCTTTGATTCTCCGTGTTATCTAAACACGAGGCTTAAGTCTTTCGACTCAAGCTATTTCTTCCATGCATCTATCTAAGTGCACGAGGCTAAAGCTCTCGAGCTTAAACTACTACACTTGGTGATTATTGTTTTTCAAGTAATAATCAGAGTAGTCAGTTTCCTACTCTGGGATACTAATTATCACGGGCATTGCCAACAACCATGAAGTTCTAGTAAGAACACATAATATCCACCATCCAGATTGAAGGTTGCAAGGTGCGTCCTCACTTCAAGCCGAAGAAGGAATCAGGAACAAGGAGTTTCTAGGCGAGTGACGCTAGCAGACCGAAGGACGAAAGCTTTTGACGTGCTAGCCATATATCGTAAGAAGGTTTGTAAACTGATCCTTAGTGAATTTCCCGATTATGTTAGGAGGAGTGGACGTAGGACTTTGATTCTGAACCACTATAATATAATGTGCCATTTTATTGCCATTCTAAACCCGGAGAAGATGTCGCTTTCTTCATAAAAGGGACTTCAAAAGATGACCACAGAAGCCATATCAGCCCGAGAGACAAAGTGGCGAATCATCTGCAACAAAGGAGGCTCCCACACCCTCATACTCACAGAAGAAAGAAGATGAAAGCTTAGTTAATGAGCTGGAAGATCAGACGAGGAAGCTAACAAAGCTTCTTGAGAAGGCCAAGGCCAAAACTAAAAGTTCACAAGGAGGTGAACAGAAGTTCAGTGAGAGACCACCCAAGGCATGCTTCGAATGCAATTCACCTGCTCATCTCAAGTATGAGTGCCCTCTTGTTCCTAAGGAGGAGAGAGAGCGCCTGAAGAGGATATTTGAGAAGAATGCCTCCATAGTTGTAGCAAAGGACAAGCTCTCAAGAACCGAGGTGCCCGACATTCCAGACCATGATGATGGTTACTACACATTGAATGATGAAGTGGAGCAAGAATCTTTCCTGGTTCTCATGGCCAAGATGGGAAAGGAGAGTTCCGATGAAGAAGCTAAAGAACCAGAAACTGAAACTGAGAAAATGGTAACCATTTCTAACCAAGTTTCCAGTTCTTCTACATGCATTGAAGAGGATACTGAATCTATTTGCTCGGATTCAGATGATGTCACTCTTGAAATTATTTCGAAAGCATTTTCTAAATTTTATGAATTGAAAAATGTTTTCTTTGGAGAATACTCCTCACTGAAACTTGAAGTTTCAAACTTGACCAAGGAAATCGAAGAATCGAGGTCACTCAGTGAGGAGCTGACTAAACTGAAAGAAGAGCATTCCATTTTACTTAAAAATTGTCAAAATCTTTATGAGGAATGTGATTCTTTAAAACTTGAAGTTGCTAACGACCAATAACTTATTTGCTCACTTTATTCGCGTGCTAGCGAAACTGAGGAGTCTTTGAAAGCTCAAAGAGAGCCTTCTGATAAATTAGGGTTAGGATTTTCAGAAAATGTTTTGAGCAATCATGCATCCACTTCTGAAACTGGAAATTTAAAAGATCATCATTTTAAAGGAAATTCCAGTTTAGAAGTTAAGTTGCTAGGTAAAGGAGTAGTCAATTTTGGCAAAAACTCCAGTTTGGCAAATTAGGGCAAAGGGAAAAAGTTAGTTCCAAAACTGAACTAAGTTCCAAAGCTTAAAAATAATTCAGTTTCTAAACTGAATAAGTATGAAAGGAAGCCAACCATGCCTAAAAGATGGGTAAAAAAATATGTTCCTAATGCGAGGAAAACCATTTCAGCAACTGAAACTGAGTTTTGTAAAAAGTCAGTTTCACGTCCAGATTTCAGAAATCCGAGAACCTATAATCATAACTTTTATGAGAATAGGACTAATCCAAGTAGGGGGAACACCTACTTGTGGTCTGAGCCCAAACATGTTTTGTTTTCAGGGGCTAGGAAGATTACACACCCGAGACTTGGCTTCCGAGACTCCAACAGGAACTTAATTTCTAGGAACTTGGTTTCCAGGAACTCAGTTTCCCAAAAAAGTTCACACACACCAACCATTCCTTCTCACATCCATCCAAATAGCATTCATTTTTTCAGAAGGAAGACTAAGGTGGAGAAGAAATCACTAGTTCTTAAGATGAAACAAGTTTGGATTCCCAAAGGGTGGATCAAAATGTCACGCCCCGATTTAAATAAAGGACATTTCATGAGGTGCATCAGGGAGAAATACGTGACAGGTGTGTTTGGGGAAAATGGATAACATGAATATAAACAGAGTAAGACATCCAAACACAAGGATTATCAAAAGGCGCATCTCCGAAGAGGGATTGAGGCTCGTCGGACAACAAGATTCAGATTCAAATTTGCATCAAAAAGTAAGCAAAAGATAATAGTTTTGCTAGCAGCGAAAAGTTTAAAAAGGGAGAATACATATGAAGATGAATTCTCTAAGTTCTATCTTTTACAAAAGAGGAGAATCCTTGCCAAGCAAACTCGTTCGCCGTCGTCACCACCATCAATCTGCATATTTTAGAAATAATATACAGGGCTGAGTACTTGAAGGTACCCAGTAGACACATGCTCAAAAAATATAACAATTGGTTGTATAGCATGCCTTTATATTACGGCCACACATGGGGTTTTACTTTTGAAAATTTCTCCCATCGTGCCAAAACCAATTATCTTTCAGATTGCGGAATCATTTTCAATTCACATGTTATACTATATGCAAACAAGTGTGATCCTGGAGGTGGCCACCTTCACCGGTCACGATGCACATTCACGTTAAAGCGCAACCTTAACGAGCCGTCATCTTAGTGCACTAATCACTGGCATCTCTTTCAATAGCAGGACACGATCGTTACAAACAACCATGCACACAACTGTGTCACATGCTCTTCCCTAAGTGGAGTTCCTCCAACTTAGAGGACAGCTAGATAAGCATAAAACATTTAGGTAATGACATAAGCTTAAAAAATAAACATGCTTTTCGTTTCATCATTTGAGCTTGAAGCTTGAAATAAAAATAGTTATTCGTTTGCATTTTTATTGAAAAATAGTGCCCACCTTATTTGATAAATGCTCAGCTCACTTTGTTCCACTAGTGGATGCCTTATATCCCAAATGAACAACACCTAGATTTTAACATTTAATTACTAGGTGTTCAATTCAAATCATAAATCATGATCAACTCAACAATCTATTTAAATCATTTCATTTGATTAGCATGCTTGAGTTTACTATACTTAGTCAAATTCAAACTTCTTTTATCGATTTCAATCATATCACTTCATCATATATTTTGATTCACATAATTTCATGCTTGATAACATCCTTACATCCCACCAAGTTGTTCAACATAAATCATGCATTATATCTCATTCACTTGATCAATTTAGCATGCTTGTATAAATGAAACTTGCTCATATTCATTGCTCTTATCAAGTTTGCAAACATGTAATTATTCAACTTCATACGGCTCAATCACTTAAATTCAAGTATAGAAAAGCTTAGAAGGCACTCGTACCAGTTATAGCTTGTTTAATGATCCTATGATGCCTCATTAGATCATTGATGTATACTTAAGAAATTAATCCTCATACTTAGAAAATTTGCTAACTTTCAACTTTGCACAGAGAGCAACCAAAAACCATAACTTAATGTTCATTAATCATATCATGTTCATACTCTATATTGTCATAGTATACTCATTGAGGTTCGTTCTCCAATTGACGGATCTCTAAAATGTGTTACGGTTAGGTCGGGGGAGTTTAATCATTTATGGGGGTCTGAATGTGTTAAGAAATAGGGATCTGATTTGAAAAATTCACCACGACATCAATACAAGGTATTTTGATCTGAAATTTCACCGAGATACTCCTAAGTGAGACTAATTTAAGCATCTAAATTTTAAAGTACAAAAGATGATTACATTTATCTTTCAAAACACTTAACATTTTGAGTGAAACTAATTGGAAAATACTTCTAACATCTTAAAGTGTGACATATACAAAAATCATCTTGATCTAAGTCCTTTTTCCCTGTCTGCCATGATCAAACTTTTCGGCCAGGTTGCAGGGGATTTTAGCAACATGCATAATTCTTCACAAAGTGTACAAAAACGGGTCTATCATGCTATGAACTCATTTTACTTCATGGTCAGACCCTTAAATGGTTCATAATCATTCTATGGTCACATATATACATGTATATCTTTCCAAATCATGCTTATCTAGCACATCTCATGCGTGATTTCAAACAAGCAAAAACTTAAACTCCTCAAGCAAAAGATTGAAGTTCTAGGTTACAAAAGAAACTCACCCTTGAAGTCCTTTGATTTTATCTCCTTCCTTAGCTTCTTGATGGTATTTCTAGCCTCTCAACTTGGTCCCTTTCCTTGGTTTATGGACGAAAAATAAGAGAAGAAAATGGTGAGTCTCCAATATATATATATATATATATATATATACTCAAACTTTGAGAGCCTTACAAGATTTCTAGCACTCACCCACAACCACAGATCACAATGACGAGTCTTGGTATTGGTCGATCTTGCTGGAAATGGTGGATGGAAGCTCCAAGTCTTGAAGAACTTCAAGAAAAACTCACCCTCTTGCTCTCTTTCTCTCTCGACTTGAAGGAAAAGAAAAGGTGGGGAAAATGATCTATTTCCTCACTTATATGCTACAAGCTTGGTGGCCAAGTTTTGATATTTTAAATATATTAAATAAATAAATTGAAATAGGTAAATTAATATATGGTAGGTAATTTCATTAATTACATGACTTACTTTTTCGTGATGTGACCCCATCGGTCAATCGAATGTCATCAACATTAAATTCTACGAAAACACGTTATATGATGTGACACCATCGGTCAATCGATCATTAAAGTTTTTTCGATATAACGGATAATATCTCAACATTCAAATATTCGTAGAACGTTAGCTCAAAAATGAATGCATTTGCATGGTTTTGCATGGGATCGTGTACGTTGATTACACATTGATAGAATAATTGATCGGAAGTCGATCTTATTACAACGATAAATTCAAAAATTAAAATACGGGGCGTTACATCCCTCTCCCTTACAAAAATTTCGTCCCAAAATTTTGTTAAGTACAAAAGAGTTCAGGATGGCGTTCCTTCATCTTATTTTCGAGTTCCCACGTGGCTTCTTCTACTCCGTGGTGTCTCCAAAGCACTTTCACTAACTTGATGCTCTTGTTTTGTAGCTCTTGTGTCTTGAAATCTAAGATGGCTTCTGGTCCTTCTTCGTAGCTCAAATCTGATTGAAGTTGGACTTCTTCCTTCTGGATGACGTGTCTCGGATCAAACACGTATTTCTGCAGTTGCGACACATGGAAAACATTGTGGACATTGCCGAAACTCGGCGGTAGTGCTAATCGATAGGCTACGGGTCCAACTCTTTCCAAGATCTCGTATGGCCCTATGTATCTTGGCCTAAGTTTGCCTCGAGGTCCGAATCTAACAATACCTTTGGACGGCGAGACTTTCAAATAAACCTAGTGAGATTGCAGATGATAGTATGATCACTTGACCTAGTGAGACATAAACCTGATCACAACCGAGACAGCGTATGAGGATACGTCTGTTCGGATGGCTGCGACATTGTCGGAATAAGTAGTCTGTCTTGGTTACTTGACATGCTGGTACGCAGGGGTGGCGTATTGATGGACCGCAGTGAGATGTATTCGTCTGTCTGACATCAGCGAATACAAGATCTCATTATTGATTGAGTCCAAACCCTAACGAAGGTTCAAGGGTTTGCACGGGTTGACTGTAGCTTTGACTTGCTCGTTTATTTGCATCTTGGGTAACAGCAGTTCGTGTAGTACCGTCTGAGACTGGGTTTAGGTAACCATATCCGAGTAATAGGATGGGGACATTCCCTGAGGAGCTCAATAACATTCATCGTGCCAAAGTCCTGCAGGCTGATTAAGTTCAGACACGAGTGATAAGGATTGAGTGGTACTACTTAGGAATAATAAGATATTAATTAATTGTAGTTAAAGCTTGTCAGAAGCTCCGATTAATTAATGAATGTCTGGTAACCTTAAATATGGGGATTCTCAATTAATGCAGCCCGTTCTCATAACGTGGTAATAAAGGGGTAGGTCAGTATTAATTCTGTGGTGAAAAAGAATTAATATTAATTAATTAATTGTGTCTTGGGTTGTGAAATGGGAATTAATTAATTTATAGACCCACTTTATTGTTTGCATTAGGTCCCAGGACTGGCCCAAATAAACATGCTGAAAAAGGCCCAATAGCCCATTAGGGATAAAACCATGGGTCTATAAATAGACCACTCTTTCTCTGAAACCCTAGCCACTTAATATCATTCAAATCAGTTTGAAACCCTAAGGGGAGAGAAAGAGAGGGCGGCGCCTGTAGTGGGGAGGAGAAGGATTTTTCTGCTCCGACCTACAACACAGATCTGTGGAATCCTCACCAGTAGCAGATCTGAATAGCATTGGGACACAACCCTGAAGATCTGATCTGGAGAACAAGATTAACTTTTTCTTCCTTTCTTTGTTTTCGATTTTATCAAGAAATTAGGCTTCTAATTTCTGCTTCTGCAGATTAAATCAAATCGCATGGTTGAATTGAAAATTGGATATTCAAACGCAAAAGATCGGATCAGACTCTACGGAATTACGATAATCTCTCAATCCACAATTCTAAGAATTAAATTCATAGGAGCATGCTAGGTTTTATTGTGAATTTTGATTGTATACAATATCCATAGATTGATCCGGTTCAGTTGGATTTTGTGATTCGGTTCACATGAAATCCCTATAGTATAGTCCTCTCGGTTTGCCCATCTGTCTGAAGGTGGAAGGCGGTGCTATAGTTTAGCCTTGTGCCTAATTCTTTCTACAGGCTAGTCCAAAATCTGGATGTAAATTTTGCGTCTCTGTCAGATGTGATCGTAGTAGGCACTCCGTGAAGTCGGATTATCTCTTTAACATATAGTTGTGCCAGTTTGTCTGAGCCAAAGGTGATTTGTAACCGTAAGAAATGCGCGCTCTTGGTCAGACGATCTACAATTACCCAGATAGTTGTATTCCCTCGTTCGAACTTGGGTAGATTGGTTACAAAATCTATTGCTATTTGGTCCCACTTTCATTCGGGAATATCTAGCGGCTGTAGCTTCCCGTACGGTCTTTGGTGCAGTGCTTTCACTTGCTGGCACGCTAAACAACGTTCAACAAACATGGCTATGTCCCTCTTCAAACCATCCCACCAAAATTTGGACTTCAAATCCTGGTACACCTTAGTACTTCCGGGGTGGGCGGTATATGGTGTTTCGTGTGCCTCTCTCATGATTTCCTCTCGTAAATTACTAGTGTTGGGCACTCAAATTCTTCTCTCAAAAGTTATGGCTCCATCAGCTCCTTCTCGGAAACCTTGGTTTTCACCCATCCGTATTTTGATACGTAATTTCTCAAGATGGTCATCCTTTCTCTGCGCCTCTATAATCCTTTATATTAGATCAGGCGTTGTTACCAAGGTTGCTAAATTGCTCTTTAAAATGGTTGGTGGTAGAATCACTTCGAGCTCAAGCTTCTTAAATTCCTCGATCAATTCCAACTCTTGTGTGATTACGGCGCCCATTTTGGCGGTGGTCTTTCTGCTCAGAGCATTTGCCACTGAATTGGCTTTTCCAGGGTGAAAGTTGATCGTTAGGTCGTAATCCTTGACCAGTTCCAATCATCTCCTCTGTCTCATGTTAAGATCCTTCTGCTCAAAGAAATATTTGAGGCTCTTATGATCAGTAAAGATAGCGCATTTCACTCCATAGAGGTGATGCCTCCAAATCTTGAGAGCTTTCACTATCGCAGTCAATTCGAGGTCATGAGTGGGATAGTTCAACTCATGGGTTCTCAACTGTCGTGACGATAGGCGATTACTTTGCCTTTTTGCATTAGAACGCATCCCAAGCCATTCTTTGAAGCATCGGTATATACCTTAAAATCTTTATCGGGTTTCGGTACTGCTAAAATAGGAGCGGTTGTCAACAATTCTTTTAGTTTCTGGAAGCTTGCTTCACACTCCTCAGTCCAAGGGTACTTGATTCCTTTCCTTAGCAGTTTAGTCTGTGGTCTAGCAATCTTCGAATATCCTTCAATGAATCTCCTGTAATATCCTGCCAGTCCTAAGAAGCTTCGAATCTCATTCGGCATTTTTGGCGATTCCCAACCTTTTACCGCTTGCACTTTAGCAGGATCCAATTTAATCCCATCTGCTGACACGATATGACCCAAGAGCATGACTTGTCTGAGCCAAAACTCATACTTGCTAAACTTAGCATTGAGTCTCTCGGTCCTCAAAGTTCGCAGGACTGTTCGCAGGTGTTCTTGGTGGTCTTCTTCACTCCTTGAGTAAATCAAGATGTCGTCAATGAAGACTAAGACAAAGTTATCCAAAAATGGGTGGAACACACGGTTCATAAGATCCATGAACACTGTTGGTGCATTTGTCAACCCAAAAGGCATCACTACAAACTCGTAGTGGCCATACCTTGTCCGAAAAGCAGTCTTCGGTATGTCCTCTTGGCAAATCTTTAACTGGTGATATCCAGACTTAAGGTCTATCTTCAAAAATACTCTAGCGCCCTTTAGTTGATCAAACAGATCGTCGATCCTTGGAAGGGGGTACTTGTTCTTTAGAGTTAGCTTGTTTAACTCTCGATAATCTTTGCACATTCACATAGATCTGTCCTTTTTCTTGACAAAAAGAACTGGAGCTCCCCAGGGCGAAACACTAGGTCTAATGGAACCTAAATCCATCAACTCTTACAGTTGAATCTTTAACTCCTGGAGTTCCTTCGGAGCCATTCTGTAGGGTGCCTTAAAGATTGGTTCTAACTCAATTGTGAACTCCAATTGTCTGTCTGGGGGTAGTCCAGGTAGTTCGTTAGGAAAAACATCGGGAAACTCTCTCACTACATCGACCTTGGATATGTCCGGTCCTTGTTCTTTCTTGAAATCCTAGTAAGCCAAGAAGGCTTGACTCCCCTTCTTGTGATCTAGTCTTATTGCCTGCAGGGTGGAAATTGAGGGTAATTTTGTCACTTTCCTTATTTCATGAAAGTGAACTGGCTTCTCTCCTGGTCGCTTGAAAGAAACTTTTCGATCCTTGCAGTAAATCGTCGCATGATTGGTCTCGAGCCAATCCATTCCAAAGATCACATTGGTGTCCTTCATGTCTAGGATATTGAGGTTATCTGTATGTACCATAAAAGTTCCTAATTGGACTTCTATACTCGCACATATATGCATAGTCGTAGCTGATCCACCAGTAGGTGTGATTACGTTGAGACGTTGATCGGCTTCTAAAGCACTAAGTTGTAATTTCTTCACACATTCTTCGGAAATAAAGGAATGCAGTGCTCCAGTGTTAAAAAGCACAATAATAAGTAGTTGGTTAATCTGACCCATACCTGCCAGGTTGCCCTGGTTCTCGATCTCTCTTGGCTGCTCGATGGCATAAGCTCTTTCTTGTCTAGCAGGTGGAGGTTCCAGCTGTGGAAGTTGTGGTGGTGGTGGAAGCTGTCTGGCCGGTTCGGCTTGTTGCGGTCGGTTCCTTTGATTTTGGGGCCGAGTTCCTCCTCGTACTGCTCTCAGTTGCGCATTGTGGTAGTTGCCCCTTGGTTGGTTCTGGGGAGGTTTGTTTATGTTCCTTGACCTACACTGGGAAGAAAAATGTCCCATCTTCCCACAGCTATAGCAAGTAGCTCTCATAGCAGCACACTCTCCTTGGTGGCTTCTGCCGCACCGATTACAGCTTCTAGGTGCATTTTGCTGGATGGCCGGTCGATAATTATGCCCCTTGAAAGGCTTCTGCTCTTGCTCTGTTCTCAGGTTCCCACAAAATTCTTGATTTCCTTGCCATGGCCTCTTCTGGGTGGCAAATGAGCTTTGGGGTTTTTCCTCTTGTTTCCTCTTTCCTCCTTGTTCAGTCAGACATTCGGTCTTGCTTTGGGGTTTTTCCTCCTTGTTTCCTCTTTCCTCCTTGTTCTCGGCGGATTCTATGTTCATAGCCTTTTGCAAGACTTCCTTGTACGATAGTCCAGTGAGGCATGCCAGAGGTTCTTGTATCTTAGTGTGAAGGCCAGCGATGAACCGAATGGCCTTTCTCTCGTCAGTGTTTACAGCATCAAGAGCATACTTAGACACGCTGCAGTATGTCCTGTCGTGGTTCATTACTAATAGTTTGCCTGGCTTCAGGCGGTAAAACTACGCTTCCTTTTGAACATGATAGCTGAGCGGAACGCACTTCTCGTAAAATTCTGCTTTGAACTGCTCCCACATTAGCGCATCTTCTTGCGCAGGTGTAAGTATTTTCAAGTGGCTTTCCCACCAATGTTCGGCCTCGTCAGTCAGTTGGAAGGCAACAAAGGTCACCTTCTCCATCTCAGTACACTGTAGGATCTTAAATATCCCTTCCATTCCTCGGACCCAGGCTTCAGCCGCAGTTGGATCCCCATTTCCGTCGAAAAGAGGCGGATTTTGACGGGTGAAAATCTCACCGATTCGTCGAGGTTCTTGAGGTGGAAACTGCACATCGGGATTCGCTCTCGTGAAAGGTTGTTCTTGTTGTGGTGGTTGCTCGGCATGGTTAGGTGGGGGTCCTCCACGGCCCCTACCGCGTCCTCTACCCCTAGCTGCTCTTGGCAGCATTCTGAAAAGATTGGAGTTTCTTAGTTCAGAACATATCATTATCAAAAGCAGTAAACAATATATAATGGATAGGATATTAGATCCACCAAGATTCAATTGCGGAATTAAATCGAATCGTCACAGCTTATTAGTGAGATAATCGTCAAGCGATTATGGGCACGTCGGTTGACATGGTTGCATTTCGATTGATACTAGGATAGAAACATGAAACTTTATCTTGATGATAAAAGAAATAACCTTCTACAAGGTCACAATCACAGAAACTCTGAAATAAGTAGTCAAGCTCTTACGGCAAAATGAGATTTTATATATATGCCGAGGCATGGGTGGTACATACAAAATTTTCCCCAAACACGGGCGCCTGCCGAATACAATTTCATCATCAAGCTAAGGATTAGATAAACCATCCGAAATAGGGGTAATCAAAACAAAAATTGTCCTTCCCCGGACACCCCTCAATTTCCTAACTGCTAGTAGGGTTAGGAGTACACAAGATCGATAACAGAATACCTAAAAGACTAGCTTAATACATATGCATCAAATAAGCCAAAGGATCTAGCGCTTCTCTACTGGCACAATACGAGAATCATTCTCTGCTATATCAGGAGTTCCTGGTACCGGAACGTCCATGAAATCCTCTTCAACGTATTCCACAAACTCCTCCTCGAAAGGCCACATCGCCTCCGATATGGCATGCTCCATGACATCGTCTGGTATCCAATCCGCTGGCTCAATATACGTTACCCAGTTCATGTCGGTTGGATCGTACTAGGGAAAAATAGGATCGGCAATGACTGGTGTCTCCTCCTCGTCGCCTGATAAAACAATCGGTGCCTAGACAGATCTGGGCTCGTATCCAAACACAAGGATAATCAAAAGGCGCCTCTCCGAAGAGGGATCGAGGCTCTTCGGACAACAAGATTCAGATTTGCATAAAAAAATAAGCAAAAGGTAAGAGTTTTCCTAGCAGTGGAAAGTTTAAAAATGGAGAATACATATGAAGATGCATTCTCTAAGTTCTATCTTTTACAAAAGAGGAGAGTCCTTGCCAAGCAAACACGTTCGCCGTTGTCACCACCGTCAATCTGCATATTTTATAAATAATATGCAGGGCTGAGTACTTGAAGGTACCCAGTGGACACATGCTCAAAAATATAACAATTGGATGTATGTCATGCCTTTATATTACGGCCACGCATAGGGTTTTACTTTTGAAAATTTCTCCCATCGTGCCAAAACCATTTATCTTTCCGATTGCGCAATCATTTTCAATTCACATGTTATACTATCTGCAAACAAGTGTGATCCGGGAGGTGGCCACCTTCACCGGTCACGATGCACATTCATGTTAAGGCGCGACCTTAACGAGCTGGCATCTTAGTGCACTAATCACTATCATCTCTTTCAATACCAGGACACGATTGTTACAAACAAACATGCACACAGCTGTGTCACATGCTCTTCCCTAAGTGAAGATCCTCCAACTTAGAGGACAGATAGATAAGCATAAAACATTTAGGCAATGACATAAACATCAAAAATAAACTTGCTTTTCGTTTCATCATTTGAGCTTGAAGCTCGAAATCAAAATAGTTATTCGTTTGCATTTTTATTGAAAAATAGTGTCCACCTTATTCGATAAATTTCACTTTAATCCTCATACTTCAAAAATTTGCTAACTTTCAGCTTTGCGCAGAGAGCAACCAAAAACCATAACTTAATGTTCATTAATTCTATCATGCTCATACTCTACATTGTCATAGTATACTCATTGAGGTTCGTTCTCCAATTGACGGATCTCTAAAATGTGTTAGGGTTAGGTCGGGGGAGTTTAATCATTTATGGGGGTCTGAATGTGTTGAGAAATAGGGATCTGATTTAAAAACTTCACCACGACCTCAATACAAGGTATTTTGATCTGAAATTTGACCGAGATACTCCTAAGTGAGACAAATGTAAGCATGTAAACTTTCAAGTACAACAGATTATTACATGTTTCTGCACAACACCAATAAGGCAGACTGCCATAGAATGATACTTGATTTTGTAAGGCATTTATCTTTCAAACCACTTAACATTTTTGAGTGAAACTAATTGGAAAATACTTCTAACATCTTAAAGTGTGACATATACTAAAATCAGTAAGTCCTTTTTCCCTATTTTCCATGATCAAACTTTTTGGCCAGATTGTAGGGGATTTTAGCAACATGCATAATTCTTCACAAAGTGTACAAAAACGGGTTCTATCATGCTATGAGATCATTTTACTTTATGGTCAGACCCTTTAATGGTTCATCATCATTCTATGGTCACATATATACATGTATATCTTTCCAAATCATGCTTATCTAGCATATCTCATGCTTGGTTTCAAAGATGGAAAAACTTAAACTCCTCAAGCAATAGATTGAAGTTCTAGGTCACAAAAGGAACACACCCTTGAAGTCCTTTATTTTATCTCCTTCCTTGGCTTCATGATGGTATTTCTAGCCTCTCAACTTGGTCCCTCTCCTTGGTTTATGGAGGAAAAATAAGAGAAGAAAATTGTGAGTCTCCAATATATATATATATATATATAAATATATATATATATATATATATATATATATATATACTCAAACTTTGAGAGCCTTACAAGGTTTCTAGCACTCACCCACAACCGTAGATCACAATGACGAGTCTTGGTATCGTGGATATTGCCGGAAATGGTGGATGGAAGCTCCAAGTCTTGAAGAACTTCAAGAAAAACTCACCCTCTTGCTCTCTCTCTCTCGACTTGAAGGAAAAGAAAAGGTGGGGAAAATGATCTATTTCCTCACTTATATGCTACAAGCTTGGTGGACAAGTTTTGATATTTAAAAAAAAAAATTAAAAATAGGTAAATTAATATACTGTAGTTAATTGCATTAATTACATGACTTGTTTTTTCGTGATGTGACCCCATCAGTCAATCGAATGTCATCGACATTAAATTCTACAAAAATACGTTATATGATGTGACACCATCGGTCAATCGATCATTAAAGCTTTTCCGATATAACGGATAATATCTTGACATTCAAATATTCGTAGAACGTTAGCTTAAAAATGAATTTGTTTCCATGGATTGCATGGGATCATGTACGTTGATTACGCATCGATAGAATAATTGATCGGAAGTCGATCTTATTACAACGATAAATTCAGAAATTAAAATACGGGGCGTTACACAAAATGACTAACACAACATGACCCACAGAAACTCAAGGACCTAAAGTCTAACCTTCTCTGTGTTGCAGGTATGAGGACATTGGAATCAGCTCCAGAAGAAGAAGAGAGCTTGGATTCTTGATAGTTGATGTTCCGCCCACATGACCGGAGAAAGAAACTTTCTCTCGAAGCTGGAAATGGTGATAGGACCCCCTATAGTATTTGGTGATGATTCAAAGGGGAGAATTATAGGCAAGGGATGCATCGAATACAATGGCATAACCATCAAGAACATATCCCTGGTCACCAACCTTAACTACAACTTGCTAAGTATCAGTCAACTTATTCAAAGTGGATATGAGGTGACCTTTGTCGAAGCTGAGTGCCTAATCAAAGACAGATACTACAAAGAGATCATACTGAAAGGAATCAAAAAAGGGAGTCTCTTCATTGTGAATTGGGAGAGCGGTCAAGGTGACACTTGCCTTGTCACAACAAGCTCATCTCAAGAAAGCACTAATTGGTTGTGGCACAAAAGATTGAGTCACCTCAATTTTCAGCAATCAGATACCTTGTCAAGCAGAAGCTAGTGGAAGGACTTCCACAAAATGGATTCAAGAAAGACTGTTGTCTACAGAGCGTGTAAAATAGGGAAGCACACCAAGGGTCTTTCAAAAATCATCCTATAACAACGAGCACATACCGCATTTTGGAGTTGTTGCACATGGATCTTTTCGGACCAATCAAGCCACCCACCATCAGAGGAAAGAGGTTCACGCTTGTAGTTGTCAATGACTACTCGAGGTATTCTTGGGTGAGGCTTATGAAGATGAAGGACAAGGTCAAGCTCCACTTTTGAGAATTAATTTTGCAGGTGCAAAATAACAAAGGGGTGACCATGAAGAGGATAAGGTCTTATAATGGAACTGAGTTTTTCAATGGACCCTTGAAGGATTTCTACGCAGATACTGGAATTGCCCACAAAAAGTCAGCTCTGAGGACTCCTCAACAAAATGGCCTTGGTGAGAGAAGAAATCGCACACTCAAAGAAGCAGTAATGACCATGCTCTCTAAAGCAAGCTTAAGCGAGAAGCTTTGATGATGGGATGCTATTCTCATAATAGAAGTGCCATCAACAATCGTCATCACAAAACTCAATCGGTCTACAATGATCGTAAGCTTCCTATATCTTATCCTCATGCATTCGGTTCACTATGTTATGTTCACAATTACGGAAGGCAAAACTGAATACCTTCAATCCCAAAGGTGATGAAGGGGTGTTCATTAGTTATGGACATCCTTCTCACAAGGGATATCGGGTACTCAATAAGACTACAAGACTTGTGGTGATAACATGTAATGTTGATTTTGATGAGTCCATTCTAGTGCGCAGGACCTTGAAACAATTGGAACTTGATATTCATGAGATCAAGGATGTTAATGAGAAACTGAGTTCTGAAAAAGATGATGCTAATACAGTTTCTTAGACTAGATCAATGAATGAAATATCAAGTAATCAAGATGATTCGGCTGAAGTGCAACCTGCCGAAGAGGCCAGTGATGTTATAGTTCTTGCTGAGGCCATAGATTCCCTAACACTCAATGTAGGTACAAATCAAGGGGGAACTCCAGTTCAAACTGAAACTTAGAATGGCGCTTAAGCTGGAACTGAGTTTGTTGGAAAAGAAGATGTTCAATCTGAAGAGGTCAATCCAGAAGTTGAAGGATTGGAGGAGACGGACCAAACCCAGATTTGGAGGATCAAGCTTTAAGAGAGGATGGTTTAGCCATGGTGGAATTTACTCTAACCTTAGTTCCAGTTTCAGGAACTGACTTTCCAGGCGTGTTCATTCAACCAATCAAAGTTACTCAGCTCCAGAAGCCAAAGTGGTTGAGACATCATCCTGAAGATGTTGTGTTGGACAACATTACAAATCCAGTCCGCACACGCCAAGAAAGCGCCTTATTGACATGTTTTATCTCTCAACAACCAGAACCAATTAAGATTGGAGATGCTCTCAAATCCACTGATTGGATTAATTCCATGCAAGAAAAATTGTCTGAGCTCAAGTGCAACAATGTCTAGTATCTAGTAGATACACCAACCTATGAACCTGTGATTAGAACGAAATGGGTTTACAAGAATAAGAGAGATTAAACAGGAAACATTGTGTGGACTAAAGCAAGACTAGTTGCAAAAGGATATGCTCAGTGTGAAGGAATCGGCTTTGATGAAACTTTTGCCCTAGTTGCCAGATTCGAAGCTATCCATACATTACAACTTCACAGTTTTTCAGATGGATGTGAAGAGTGTGTTTTTAAATGGGAAACTCAAAGAAGAAGACTATGTTGAACAACCCCCAGGTTTCGATGAAGGAAACCAAGTTTTAAAACTGAGAATGGCTCTTTATGGGTTGAAGCAGGCACCCAGAGCTTGGCATGAGACTTTGTGTCAGTTTATTCTCAAGAATGGTTTCCAGAAAGGAAAGATCGACACAACCTTGTTTAGAATCAAGGATGGAACAGACATTCTGTTAGTTTAGATATATGTCGATGATATCATTTTCGGATGCAAGAACTTGAAGTTATGCAAGAGGTTTGCCCACCTTATTCAAAGCAATTTCCAGATGAGCATGATGGGTAAACTGAATTATTTCCTCAATCTTCAAGTTATTCAGTCTGAAGGAGGAATCTTCATTAACTAGAAAAAGTACACCAATCGATCTTCACCAAATCTCTCCTTGAGACTATATTCAAGGAAATCTACATCAAACTTGGATTGCTAGAGTTGGATGTGGTATGGTGCCTTTTGCGCCGACTGTTATAGTCAATGAGATGCCCATGGTCCAACATGTTGTGGTTCCCTACCAAGCTACCTCAAGTCATTCACCATCCGTCTTGTTTACTAAGATGAAGCACTATATGCAAACTAAGATCGAAGCAATCAGGCAGGAAAACAAGGAGGTTAATGTGAGGCTAGATGCCAAAGACAAGAAGGATACTCAAACCGCTGAATCCATCTCCTCCAATAAGCAGATTGTCTCGACCCTCTTTGATGTTGTCAAAAAGGGGGGAAGAGGAGAGTAAAAATGAGAAGGATGAGAGGAAAAAGAAAGAGGAAGGAGAGAAGAGAACAAGGGAAATTGAAAAAGCTGAGAGGATAAGGAGAGAAGAAGCTGAAGAGCAAAGGAGGGAAACTCATTTTAAAACACTCATGGATTTGGCCACAAAACTCTCTAAATCTAAGCAATCTTCATCCACAACTTCGCATTGTCTCTCTATCACTCCTCTTACTATTTTTTTTAACCTGGTGGAACTAACATTTTCTAGTGTGATCAACAATTTCATTTTCTTTGTTTTGATTAATTGATAAGCTCATATTTGTACTCACTTATCCATGTTTTTCTACATTGTTTCAGTACAATTAGTTTATGTTTTTAGTTATTTCTGTGCATGAGTCTATTATATAGGATGTTATGCTCTTGATAGAGAGTTTTGCAGGTATTTAGGGCTAAAAAGAGGTCAAATGATGAAAAGAGCCGTGAAAAACAGAGTTGTTGTTTCGATTGACACACGGGAAGTCGACCAAGTTGGAAGACAAGCCAAAAACCCAAAGCATTACCTTTGTATCGATCGACGTGGTGCATGTCGATCGAAACAGAGGTCGGATGTCGATCGAAAACAAGGCAGATGAAGAGAGCTCAACGCATGCAGGCATGTCGGTCGACAGGGCCGGTGTCGACCGACAGGGAGAACAAAGAGGGGATCGACATGAGTTTCATCCCAAATCTCGACTTTGAATTTGTGTCAATCGACAACACGCCTGTCGATCGACACAGAGGCCCAAGAAGGAGATTTTGGCGTGTTTTGGCAATTTTTTTTATTTTAGCCCAATACCCAGTTTAGATGTTTTGGCTCCTCTATAAATACTCTACTTATTATGCACAAAAAAAGGCCGGTTTTTACACTTAGAATTATTCAACATTGGAGCTTTTAGAGACCTTCAAGATTCCTATTTCCCTTGTAAGGTAATGAATAATATGTTTTCTTTTGTTTTAGTCATGTTTTATGGCTAAAACCCTAACAGGTTCTAGGGCTATGTGTATTCTTTTCTGATGCATGCTAATTGAAATCAACTCTGAATAGCATGGTTTAATTTTCTCAGTTTAATTTAATCATCTAGATTTAAAGATGGATCGAGAGATGAATTTGAGTCTAGGTTTATAGTTATCAATCGAATGACTGAGAGGTGAAGATTGATAATAGGATGAGAGAATTTATTATATTTGTTTTCTGTCTCGAAAGGAAGAAACTTGTATAGGAATTAATTAGATGATTATTGAGATGAACTAAATTGGTGTTCTTGAGACCGAGAGGATAAAATCACTGTTTAGTAATCTATGATTTAATTGCCAGACCAAGGAATATAATCCATGAAAATCTATTGTTTCCCCATTGCTGAGTTGATGGATATTTCATGTTGGTGATTAGAATATCTGCCCTAGGATCTGTGTTTTCCTTTATTGTTTTCAAAACCCTTTATTTTCTTGCACTGTCATCTTTACTTTTAAAAACCAAATCCCTTTTCTAAAATCCTCAAACTTCTATGTTCTAAGAACTTTGGCTAGTATTTTGGATATTTCGTTGCACAGTCCCTGTGGGTTCGACCACCTTCAGGTGTAATTATAAATTTATTTCCTCACTGTTTCTACAGTTATCAAATTAGACTGTAGAAATAGCGAGCAAATAAATTTATAATTACATCCAAAGGTGGTCGAACCCATAGAGACTGTGCAACAAAATATCCAAAGTACTAGCCATAGTTCATAGAACATAGAAGTTTGAGGAAATTCAAATAGGGATTTGGTTTTCAAAAGTAAAGATGACAGTGCAAGAAAATAAAGGGTTTTGAAAACAATAAAAGAAAACACAGATCCAAGGGCAGATATTCTCATCATCAACATGCAATATCCATCAACTCAGCAATGGGAAAACAATAGATTTTAGTGGATTAAATTCCTTGGTCTGGCAAATAAATCCTAGATTATTAAACAATGACTTTATCCTCTCAGTCTCAAGAACACCGATTTAGTTAATCTCAATAATCATCTACACTACAAAAAAAATTATGTGTAGTGACAATAATGTTAGTGACATTTAAATTTTTGTGGCTAAAAACATGTTTTTAGTAACAATTATGTATTTAGTCACAAAAAATGCAATTTGTGACAATTTAATTAGTTGTGGATATTTATTGTCACTAAAGCTAGTGACAATAATATTTTTATGACTAAACATATATGTATAGAAGCAATAAATTCTTTTGTCACAATAAATATGATTTGTGACAATTTTATTAGCTGCGAATATTTATTGTCACTAAAGTTAGTGACAATAATATTTTTGTTACTAAACATATATCTACTGCAACAATAAATTTTATCGCCACAAAAAATATGATTTGTGACAATTTCATAAGTTGTCAATATTTATTGTCACTAATATTAGTGACGATAAATTTTTTGTAACTAAAAATACTATTTTAGCTACAATTAATTTTTTCATCACAATAGTTTTCAATTTGTGACAATTTCATATATTGTTAGTATTTACCGTCACTAAAGTCACTGACAATAATTTATTTTGTTGCTAAATCCATTTTATAGTGACGGTAACCAGATTTATCTCAATAAATTATAAATAGTGATAATTTAATATATTATCACTGAATTCGACAATAATAATATTTTTTATTATGTTTTAATAAAATTTCAAAATTTAATAAACTCCACTAGTTAATTAGTAATAATTTTTATTAGCCATTAATTTGCTTTTGGTTACGTAATATCTAAAACTTTTAAATTTTATCAAATTCTATTACATACTTCCATATATATGAAATTATATCCAACATTATGTTTTATTAAGTAATTTGATCCCCATCAACTTAATACTATTAAGATCCTATTACATTTTTGGTTAAGACTATTATGATATTTACCAATATTAAACAAAATTCTTGATGTGATAATTAAATAATAATTGAATATTGACTTTATATATTTAAGTAATTAAATTATATAAATATTTGTATAGAAGTAATAAATATTAATAAAAATTTACATTTAAAAACATTTAAAATATGATTGAAGATTATGTTACTATATTAAAAATAAACTATTTGAAGGTGATAAGATTCAAAATGCGTAATTAAGCTGAAATTCAGATTGAATTAAAAATTTAATCATGTATTTAAATAAATACACACAATAATTTTTAATAAGTTAATTAGGCATTAAAAATATTAAATAATGCGTAAATTATAAATTGTTTAGTTAAATTATAATTTTAATTACATAATTATGAAAAATTTATGTTTAATATAAGTTAAAATCTTATGTTATAATTTTTTTTTATTAAAACTGTCGCGCCCCCAAACCGGGCCTATGCGACAGTCCCACGTGCGACACAATGCACGCTAAGGGAAGTTGTGGTTTTAAGAAGAAATATTTAATCATGCGGAAGCAAGTAAGGATTCGATCGAAAATGAAATACGAGAATGAGGTTTAAATAAATTATTCGCAGCGGAGCTTAGAATCAATTAAATGGTTACAAGCATGATGAGGCAATAAGTTAACAAATGCTTGAAAGGAAAAGAGATAATAGTTCGCAGCGAAAAATGGAGTCAAATAATTGATACATGCATGATGGAACTATATTTTAAGTCATGCTTGAAAGAATGCAAAAGGACATATTTCAATTTAGAATGCAAGTACAAATGAGACTATGTATGAAGACATAGCTCGTCGCTTCGATACCATAACCAACGAATTAAATCATGCTAGGAGAACAAGAACAATTAGCATGCTTTTGGCAAGAATGAACCATAGGGATAATAAGAGGTTTCATGAACTAGCATTTAATCAATCAAGCCTTCAAGAATTCAAATCATCTCAAGATTTAAAAGAAGTGCGAATCAATCATTCAAGTGTTTGAAAGCTTAGTACAAAATGAGATTGAGAAAGTTTAGATCGTAAATCCAAGTAATCATGGGGGTGCAATACATGCCATTCAAAAGATATGATCAAAGCAAAATGGATTCGAAATGTAGTACAAACCGAACAATTAATACAATTAAGAATCATTCCGGTTTCCTCCTTCGATCCCCTCCTCATAACGTCACCTTCACCTTCATCAATCGGTACCTACATGCAGGGAAAATGCACATAGGGGCTAAGTACACGAATGTACCCAGTGGTCACGGTGTCCCGAAAACAAATACATATATATATCATGAAAACACCGCACACTCATGCATAATACAAGTTTTTATTGAAAGCCTCATGTATATGCACAAAACATTTTCCTCACTTGGGAGCTCCCACTCAAATTAGGCACCACATAATCATTTTCCCAACATATCAACATATCGTAATTAACATGATCACATAATCACAAGGGGTAAAATAGGAGTGGCCACTCGCTATCTACCCGGTAAGGTTTAATCACCCTTACCCAACCGGTAGTCTTAGTACTATCCGGGCTAATGCATTAGGCTTACAATACCACGGGGGTAGCCACTTCCCCGATCCAACACATCTCCAAATATATCATTCATCCACCAATTCATATCATCATAACAATCATACGGTGCCAAAACAATTTTGCGGTGTAACATGCCTTTAAAAGAAAAGAATCATTTTTGGAGAAAACATTTGACAAAACCATTTGATAGGATAAAGTAGTGCCCACCTCAAATGATTCGATGGATCCAATTACTTAGTTCCGCTAGTTGATGCTTCCTTCTTGGAGATTAAAGTACCTAATTAAAGTTTGAATAAATTACTACAATGTCTTCGACTTAAAATAATTATCTAAGTTCTTAAATCAATTTAATTCAATTAATTACCCAATTACAATTTATGTAATTCGAAATTTAAAACGGATAATATTCAAAGACTTCTAAGTTTTATCTTATTAAACGAGATTTAATAACTTAGTCAAATTATTAAGCTAGTTAACAAGTTCATACCAAATTGCTATATTAGTTATTAATTAAGGATAATGAATTTAGTGATCTAGTTAACAACTTATTATTAATCTAAAGCAATTATTTTTAATTAACTAAGTGAACCATTTATGCATTTAGGCCTTAGAGTATTTTAGTGAAATCTGAAAATTAATCACATTATTCTAAGTCCAAAAATATGAGTTATTATCTAGTTAATTAGTCCATTTTCAAGATAACAACAAAAATGATCTAGACATCTAATGAGGCTGATTTTAATTTTATAAAAACAAGATTTTAATGTGCACGTGCTCGAAGTGACGGTTCATTAAAATGAATTTTCATTTAAAAACGGTGAAGCCTAACATAAGTAATTTCCTAATTAACTTTCAGCATTTTCAGATTTCAGCTAACAACTTCCCGAATTTTTAATAATTAATCTACTTAGTGAAATGATCTGATTTTTATACATATTACTAATTAACATGTCTAGAGTTTATATTATAAAAACCAGATTTTTCCAAGGTCTAGAAATATGATTTTAAGGCCGTGCAATTTAAACTGCCAGAATCTGCCACATATTATTAAAATGTTTATAATTCGAGTTTTACAACTCCGATTCATGAAATTCCAAATTCCACAGATTTCTAGCTTGTTCTAGTTTATACAGTTCTAAAATCAACTCAATCCAACCATCCAATAATCAGCCGTACTCATTTTAATCTCTGTCCAATACAGGGCATGCTCTCAAATCTCATCAACACATGGTTTATCAACATGCATGCCATTATCTCATCCCCAAGCTTCATATATATCAATTTCAGATCCATCTAAGTTTGAATATCAACTTTAAACATGAAAGGTCATGATTCTCAAGCTTGATCTAACATGCAATCATATATATGTGTTCTATGCTCATCAATATGCAATATATATCAAGCTTAGGCCTAGGCATGCTCATCTAAACCATCTCCCTTAAAAATTTAATTTGTGACTTCTTGATCCTACATGCAATCACATATTCATAACAAGGAAGTCATAGGGAGTGTAGAAATCATCTACTTGAATGGAGAAATTTTCAGCAATAGGTCTCTCAAGTTTTCGAGTTGTTCTTGACGTTGCCTAGCTTAGATCTTTACGTATTCGTACTCCTCTCTTTGCGGGGATCTCGTTTCTCCTACTTGAAGCTTGATTCCACTTCGTGCTTGAGACCAATGTTCTCCGATTGAAATGTTCTTCAAGTCATTGCGTAGAGGAGGTTGAGGAGATAAGCTTTATGTAAAAATGGAGGCTCAAAAGGTGGGGGAAGGGTGGGATATGGAAGCTTCAAGGGGCTGTTTTTGGAGGTGGTTTAATGGAGTTTAGAGAGAGAAATGATGCAGGGAAATATTGGAGAAGATGGAGTGAAATGATGATATGATTTATGGAGATAAAATAAAATGAATTTTTGGTGATAATAGGGTGGAGTGTGTCGATTTTTGTGGAAAAGAAATAAGGGTGGAGTGTAGCAATTTACTTGCATGGGTTGATGGAAATTGTAATGATCACCTTCATATTTTCCACAATTGCCCTCCAATGATTCAAATTCCCTTTTCAACTAATTGCCCTTGTAGGTAAATAGCCAAAGTAGAGGCTAGAGCAATCATATCACTACATATTTGATGGAATAAATATATCCCATGATCTCTAATTAAATTATATCACTATGGTGTTGCGTCCGATAATTAAATAAATGATACGACGATTTTTCTTTCTTCGAACTCTTGTTTCGGCATTTCAAATCGTCTCAATCGGACGTCGTATGAATATTTGGGCATAAAATAATAATATGGGTCTTCCCATATTTAATTAAATTCTCATCTTTAAAATAGGAATAATATGGCTAATAAAATCAATAAGTAGAGAATTAATTATTCCAACAACTCGATCATATGTCCATTGGCTCGCGATTAAAATCGATCATCATCTCGTGCATATATATATGTGTGTGTCGAAACTATTGGGCATTCTATTTAATGGAATTAAATTCCGGAATTTGCCTCGGAGGTGATATCAATATAATATAAATATTTTCCGGACTAAAATTCTCATCTCGATATTTATCTCGATAATTATGAATTAAATAAGGAAATATACATGGACTTGCTAAATTAATTAGTTGGGCTATTTTATTTATTCTCATGTGGGCTCCTATTTAATTTGGCCCAACACATTAAATAAATAGAGTCCTCTTAGCCCAATTCTCCAATTAAATAAAAAGTTGGGCTTAAATAATTAACTCGGCCCAATCGCGTCGCTACGATAGTATTAATTATTACCGAGTCGAATAAATTATTCCGATCGTCATCCGTTATTCATTTATCGAATTTTACTATTCGTCCTCACGGCTATAATTCGGATGTCGTAGAGAAGTGGCCTGATAATATTAATAATATAAAGGTTGTAGCGACATTTGCTTCGTAAATTATTAAATAAAGGTTGGAAAAATACGGGGCGTTACAAAAACTTAGTTTTTATTCAAATTTAATTCTTAGTAATCTTATAAATTAAAAAACTACTACCACTTCAACAAATTCTAAATAATGAAGTAAAAGTGAATATTGTGTAGTAGTTCTGTTATATAAAATTATATAAAATTTCATTTTATTAATATTTACATTTTACTTTTATTTTTTAGAATTTGATGATGTCATAGTAATTTTTTAATTAATAAGATTGTCAAGATTTAAATTTATAAAGTGTGAAATAGATTTTATAAATTTTTTAAGTTTAGATAGATAGTCACTATTACCTTATATATATTAACTATCCAAAATATTAATAATTAATCACTTGGTGCAGTGGATAGATATAAAGGATTAAATTAAGAGGTAAAAGGTTTGAATCTTGTTGGAAGCACTAAATATTAATTTTTTATATGACTATGTGCAGGGTCCTGATTATTCATAGGTGCGGTGTGGCTCGATGTTTGCGGGTTAGGTGCGATGCAACGGTTGGGTGCGGTTCAGGGCATTGCGGCTCAGTGGTGGCTCGACCGACAATTAGGTAAGGTGTAGGTGGGTTCAGATGATCTGGTCAACAACGACTAGGTATTTTAGTGACGACAATTTTTGCTACTAAATTCGAAGTTTTTGTGATAATTAGTGTCGTGGCAAAAATGTGTTTATTTAGTGACATCACTTATGTGTAACTATATAATGATATTTTAGTGACGACAAATTATGCTACTATATTATAAAGTTTTAGTGATAATTATTATAGTGACTAAAACATGTTTATTTAGTGACAACCCACTTGTGCGGCTATATCATGTCATTTTAGTGACGATTATAGTTTGCAACTAATTAATAGTGAATTAGTGATGAAAATTGGAGTCACAATAAAATAGAGCAATAGTGACGATTGTCGTAGTTCGTCGCTAAACCCTTTAGCCACTATTCAGTAGCCACGACACAGCGACGACACACAATATTGTCACTAAGATGCTACAGTGACAAAATTCATATTTATAGTGATAATTTATGTCGTCATTATAGACCATTTTTTTGTAGTGCTAATTAATTCTTATACAAATTTCTTCCTTTTGAGACAGAAAACAAATATAATAAATTCTCTCATCCTATTATAAATCTTCACCTCTCAGTCCTTCGATTGATAACTTTAAACCTAGACTCAAATTCATCTCTCGATCCATCTTTAAATCTAGATTATTAAATTAAACTCAGAAAATTAAACCATGCTATTTGAATTGATTTCAATTAGCATGCATAAAAAAAGAATACACATAGTCCTAGAACCTGTTAGGGTTCTAACCACAAAACATGACTAAAACAATAGAAAACATATTATTAATTACCTTACAAGGGAAATAGGAATCTTGAAGGTCTCTAAAAACTCCAATGTTGAATAATTCTAAGTGTAAAAACCAGCCTTTTTTCGTGCATAATAAGTAGAGTATTTATAGAGGAGCCAATACATCTAAACTAGGTATTGGGATAAAATAACAAAAATTGCCAAAATAGGCCAAAATCTCCTTCTTAGGCCTTTGTGTCGATCGACAGATGTACTGTCGATCGACACACATGCAAAGTCGAAATTCGGGATGAAACTCATGTCAATCCCCCTCTTTGTTCTCCCTGTCGGTCGACACCGGCCCTGTCGACCGACATGCCTGCATGCATTGAGGTCTCTTCATCTGCCTTGCTTTCATCAACATCTGACCTCCGTGTCGATCGACATGCACCACATCGATCGACACAGAGGTAATGCTTTGGGTTTTTGGCTCGTCTTCCTACTTGGTCGACTTCCTGTGTGTCAATCAAAGCAGCAACTCTGTTCTTCACGGCTCTGTTCATCATTTGACCTCTTTTTAGCCCTAAATACCTGCAAAACTCTCCATCAAGAGCATAGCAGCCTATATAATAGACTCATGCACAAAAATAACTTTAAACATAAACTAATTATACTGAAACAATTGAGAAAAACATGGATAAGTGAGTACAAATATGAGCTCATCAAACCCCCCAAACTTGAATACTTGATTGTCCTCAATCAAAGAAAAGAAAGAAAAGAAATCTCAAGTAGTTGAAAGTGCAATGCCTCACAAGATTCATCACAATCAAAGGATCATCAATTCACATCACACAATCAATTTGAAAGTGATAAGAAATCCATCAACTTCGGAAGACTCACAAGGAAGTGTACCGCTCATTCACACAAGTGTTTGGGTTTCAATGAAAGCACTCACAACATGTATGAAAAAATATATGTCATAGGCTTGCAAAAGTTCTAAAATCTCCACTGCTCAAATGTGCACACAATTCAAGAATAAAAAAGGACTTTGATTAGGTTGTAATATAGGCTTTTTGTGAAAGGTAGTGAAATATGGCCAAGTGACTAAAAATCAATCAAGTTGTACTTCCTCAATCAATCTAAACCACTATCTATTCATCATCCACCCATCTCCTAAAATTTTCAACACAACTCATGGCTCCCGTTTTTTTCTTTCTCATATTTTTCAAAGAGCCCAACCTTCTTTTGATTACCAAATAAAAATTCCTTATCCTCTTATAATTATTGCCCATCATGTTCACCTCAACTTATCAATAGGAAGGAATCCACTCTTTCACTCATAGACAAGAACAGAAAACTACGGACTCAAAGGCTAATTATGAACAATTTTTTAAATCAATCTTCCTTTTATTCCGCCCAAATCTCATAGACAAGAAACAATTCACCTGTTTATAGTACTTCCCATAGACAAGACAAAACTACAATGCTTTCCTTTAACTCATATACAAGAAAGAAAAATAACAGGCTCAAAGGGGCTTACTAGGGATAAAATTTATAAGGGACAGTGTTTGGGATAATTTGGCTAACAAAGACGGCTTAAGATCATTCTCTATCATTGTGCACACTATGCAGTCTCGAAACAGAACAGAAGCAAGTTCCAGAGAAATAAAAACATACATGCGAATCTCACATGAACAAATTTAAGGCTCAAATCTCACTTGGGTTCAAATATTTCTTCCTTAGTCAATTTTAATCCACTCAAACATCATTCAAGTGTAAGTCTCAATTAGACCCTATCATGCGGTATTCTACACTCATAGGCAATCAACCACAATTGGAATCAAATCAAACTTATCCTCAATCAATTCCAATCTCAAAATTAGTTCAATTGAGTTCAATTACTCAATAATTTTCCGCATCACCATATCCATATTTTTTTCTAGGCAAAAATTTAAACAAATCAAAGAAAATAATAGAAAATAAAACAAGTAAACGATGTATACGTTTGAATTTCTTGTCCACATCCCCCAAACTTATTTCGAACTCAGAGAGTAAGAAAAAGTTTAAAAATCAGACAAGAAAAAGAACTTTTACCTGACTGTTGATCTCAGACATCAACGTTTTTATCCACCGGATGAATCACCTCGTCGAGACGGAGAATTGTGGCTGCCAAGTGGTCTTGAATGACAGCAGTGAGCTCGGGATGAGATGGTGTAATTGACAATTTTGCCAACTCATTTCCTCGCTCCCATTCTTGAGCGGCTTTGTTTTCTTCTTCTTCAATTTCCTCATCTTCATCTTCAATGGATGTGATTTCGTAACATTCAGATTGTTGCTGAATTTTGTCGAGCTTGAATGTAATCATTTCCTCATTTACTCGAAGAGTGATCTCTCCACCACGACAATCAATCATACCAGCACTAGTATCCAAGAACTCCCTTCCCAAGATTAGGGGTGTGTTCCCATCCTCTTTCATGTCGAAGACCACAAAATCTGCAGAAAAGATAAGAAGAGCTACATGAATAAGTACATCTTCAATTATACCTTTGGGGCGAGACACAGATCGGTCTGCCATCTGCAAGGTGATAATGGTTGGCCTCAACTCTCCAATCTTTAGGCGCTGAAAGATAGAGAAGGGCATCAGATTGATGCTGGCACCAGTATCGCACAACACCTTCTCAAACTTGATCCACCCAATCTCAACTGGGATGGTAAAACATCCTGAATCACTCCTTTTGTGAGGCATCTTCTTCTGCAGGAGTAGGTTGCACTGCTCATGAAGCTTCATTGTAGCATTCTCCACGAAGTGCTTCTTTTCACTCATCAGCTTGCGGAGGTATCTCATGTAACCTGCAATTTCAGACAAAGCTTCAATCAAAGGTAAGTTAATACTCCCTTCTTCAAGTTCTCGACGAAGCACGAAAACTTGGAATCCTCCTTCTGCTTGGCGAAATGCTGAGGAAAAGGCATGGGAGGAGTCTGAGCAGCTTTGCAATGTGAGGAATGGTGTTGAATTGGCTTCTGTGTCGACTGGGAAGCTCCTGTGTCGGTCTGTCCTAAATTTTGATCGATAGGGGGTGTGTCGATCGACACACCCGTTGCAGCCCTGTCAACCGAATCCTCTTAATCTGTGCCGACATCTTCAATTTGCCCTCTGTGTTAGTCGATAGACTGTCTGTCGACCGAAACAGAGGACGGCTCCGCGGGCAGTTTTTCCTTCTCCCCTAAACTTGCTTTGGGGCATGCTCGGGCCTGAGTAGCTGGTTTCGAACCTCAACTTCACAGCTTTTCAATCCTTTTGGTTATTTGGATTCACCTCGTTGGTGCTTGGTAGCTTTCCTGGCGTGTGTTGCGTGCCAAGTGAGGTGGCAATCTGACTGACTTGAGTCTCGATGATCTGCACGTGCTTTCCAAGCTTGTTCAACTTGGTATTGACCCCTGCTACTTCCTGCTCAATTTTTCCAACTCTGAAGTCGGAGGCTTTAATGAAGTTCTTCAACACCTCATCAAGGCTCTCCTTCTTCTTCTCCATGATCTCACCATTCTGAACATCAAAGTCTGGTGGAGGGTGTTCGGCACCTTCGGGCTGAGCATAAGAGAATCCGAGATGAGGTCTTGGGTGGTAATGCTGATATCCCCCTTGCCGGTATTGGTTTTGATAACCGCCTCGGTTCATGTAGTTCACATCAGCTATGGGGTCAACATGTGCAATAGAAACACAAGCAGCATTAGATGTCAGTTTCTCCATCTCCCCCTCGAGCTTCTCGATCTCCTTCTTCAAAGTTTCATCCTCTGTCTTCTCCACTGCTCGAACTTGTGGCCTTCTAGGATTGGACCATTGTTGTGTGTGCAATGCCATCTTCTTGAATAGCTTGAGGGCTTTTTCCGGCAATTTGCTCATTGGGGAACCTCCCGCGGCATAGTCAACGGCCTCTTGAGTTCTCTCATTCATCCCTCTGTAGAAGATGTGGGCCTGCTCCTCGGTGTCAACTTCATGGCCTGGACAGCTCCTCAATAGTTCATTCCACCTGCTCCATACCTCGAACAAAGACTCATCCATCTTCTGGTGGAACTACAAGATCTCCATCTTCTTTTGGATCATGACTGATGGAGGAAAGAACGCGACAAGGAACTCTGTCCGGAGATTGGCCCAAGTACGTATGTGGCTGCAATCTAAGGCTATAAACCACGTCCTAGCCTGATCCCAAAGTAAGAAGGGAAACAAGCATAGACGGATCACATCCTGGCTGACTCCGTTCTGCTTGATGGTCTCACAAACCTCCACGAACATTCGGAGATGAGTGTAAGGATCCTCCACTGCTCGGCCACTAAATTGGTTATGCTAAACCATGTGAATCAAACCGGTCTTGAGTTCAAAGTTATTGGCAGTGACACAAATAACAAATCCCTCATTCCCGGGCTGTGGTCTATACTTCTTAGCCATTGATGCAGTGTAAAAGTAACACTTTATCATGTTAAATTTTCAATGCGAGATTCTTCCACTTCGCCCTATAGAATACCATCTACTCGTATGAAAACATTATAGCTAGGTAACACTTTAGTCGTTGAGTATCTATTAACTAGGCAAAATTGTAAGAATCAAAACATAAATGAAATCAAACATATTTCCAATCATGATCAAGTATACTCCAATGATAAACTCAATCAATTCTCTCCAATTTGGTAGAAAAAGTACCAAGTACAACAATGAGATAAGAGTGAATGTTGAATGAATATCAAATGTGTGCAAATTCGATCAAATCATGATGTAAACCATTTTTAATTCCTAGGAGATTGAGCAATCCACCCTACACTAGTTAACCCCTTGTCACGGCGAGCTAACAGTTGATGATACTAGAACTCTCAAACAATCACGTTATCGAATCCTAGACCACTCCTTCTTGAACGTAGATTATTTCCCTATGATCTATCTCCGCACAGGGATTGGATCTAAAATCATATGAATCTACTCTATACACGACGATTCCGCCCGCGTGTTGGTTGCAGCATTCACATCAACTACCACCTAAGTTGGCTATTACCTACACCTAGGTGGTAAGGATTAAGATCTAGTGCAATTCAAGCTCTCAAAGAAAAGTAAACAATCATCATTCAATCTCATTCCAACATATTATCCATTCAAACAACATTCACAAAAGAGTTTAGTTCCTCATACCTTCAATTTCGTACAATACAATAGAGAAAGTAATAGAATCAACTACAAAATTGATAGGTCAAAAGTTGATCTTCCTCAATTGCCTTCCTTGTACTCAATCTACCTCTTGAGCTTCCTTGATCTTCACCAAATGTAGAGGAATGGGGCCTAGATCCTCTTGAATGTGGATGGGAAGTGTTTGGAAGATGGATTGGGAGAGAATTTTCCTAACGGTTATTTGAAATTTTGGCAAAAGTCCTAATTCCTAACTAATCTAAAAATGTAGAATGAAAAATGATAAAAAGCCCACTCACAAATTTGATTTTCCCACTTTTATAGACCAGCAAACAGGACCTCAGATCGCCCAAACCAACTACGGATTGTCCGGGATAGATTGAAAACTGGAAACAAACTACCTTGGCAAACCGGCCGAGCCAAGGGTGGCTCGACTGAGCCACCTCTCTGAAGGGCCATGCTCGATCGAGCCCAAGATGGCTCAACCGAGCCACCTCTCTATAGGGCTTGGCTCGGCCGAGCAAAGTCTCTGAAACCCCCTGCACCTCTTTCTGCTCCGCTCGGTCGATCCTGCTTCCCTTTGACTCCTGGCTCGGGCGATTCCAAAAGTGTTGTTTTTTGCTCAAAACTCAACCTACAACATTCAAAACACAAAAACACGAAAACACAATAAAAGAACAACAAAAACATATGATATGAGAGTAAAATGGCCACAAACATGCACGCTCACACATCAAAAATAGGTCATTTTATGCACATATCATAATCCCCCAAAATTGAATCTTTGATTGTCCTCAATCAAAACAAAGTAAAGCAATCCATAAACCTCATGAAACAACCTCACAGCTCATCTTGATTATCTTAGCATGCCCTCATCAAACGAGATTATCACCTAACTTTGTGACACGGTTAATGCTAAGGACTTGAACCACTCATCAAATTTGGATACAAGAAACGAAAGCACTCCCTCATGTGTTTAGGGACGATGAGATGCACTCAATCAGAAGATATCGAGTTTGATTTCCATAAGCTTGCATCCATTCTCACCACTATACTACAATGAGTTAGTTTCTAGGATCAAAAAGGCATTTTCGTAGGTTGTAACGTGGCTAACTAAAAGGTGGGTGGTTTTAGGCCAAAGTGACTAAACTTCTCAATTTCCCAAAACCCCCAAACTTGTTCTTTTCGAACCACTACATACCCCGAGGCTTATTCATTTCACAACACACTTTTTTTTTGTTTGTTTTTTTTTTATTTTTCTCTTTTCTTTTCCTTTTTTCATAATTTTTCAATAGCACCATCATTCATTCATTTTGTGGGTGCCTCTCTTTTCAAACACTTGCACCAAAATTTTGTAGATGCTCATTTTTCTAGGATCAACAACAATCCCTTATTTCATTCTATCATGCTTCAACATTTTCAATCATCACAAATCCAATCAATTCCCAACCCAACTCTCATCACCGTATTCACCCTCATACACTCTTTTCCCCCAATTTTTTGGTCCTGATAATCTCAAAGAAAATTCACCAAATAAAGCTCAATCACGGGGGTCAAAGATACGAAAGGCAAAATTATAATCAAAACCACCTTATACTCCCGGTGTGAAAGGTGGGACTAAAAATCGATGGCCTAATATCATTTCCTAGTTACATACTCATGCCAATAGATAGTGAACGAATGCAAGTTCTAGATCTCAAATTCTCAATCTTGCCACTCACAATCGAAATAGATATGACAATATCATGACTCAAAACTCACAACTTTTTGTCAAGTCCTATGCATTAACCACACACAAAACTCGGCAATTCAAAAGTTAAACTAAAGCATGCCTTGACAACTAGATTCCGCCCTATCATTGGATAAGGTAAATATCAAACTCACTAAGTAAATCATGATTAAATCTTAAGTTCTTGTTCGGGTACATCACACACACAAACAAGCACACAACAACCTAGAGACAATCTACATGCCATGAAACAAATGTAATGAAACTAATTGACAAAAGAAATGATAGAATGCGTTACCCATCGGTAGACACGATCAAACCGCTCTCCCATGCCTTATTTATACCTACTAAAAATCAACACAAACACCACCAAACTATTGAGCATAAAATAAGTCAATAAAGCTCTCATTTCCACCGACTTTCCACACACCAAACATTAACAATAATAAGACAATCTCCACTAGCTCCATCATACATACCAAACCCTTCAACATATCTACAAACCATTCCAAATAAAAAGTATTAAATCATGCAAGCTCGCTAATAATCCATCAACATATCATTCAATCATTAAAAACCAAACATCCAATCAACATCCAAATCCAAAAGTAGATCAAATATCCTTAGGCAACCATATCAAAGATCAAATCATTCAAATCAATTCAAACTAACTAAACTAAACTAATAAGCAAGGTAAACTAATATAGAAATAGAGATAAGAAGAGTGAACCAGAGTAGAGCACCGAATACCGGCCATTCCCCCCAACCTTAGTCAAGTTAGACTAAGTTTGCAAAAAGGTATGCGGTGCAATCTCACTCCTCCTAATCCTTCAAATATTCCATCAAAGAAAATCAAAACAAACTAAATCACCAAAGAAGATAAGGAGGTAAGAGAGAAGAAAGGTAACCCGAAGCCGGCAACCGCCACATTCCCCCAAACTTAGTCAAGTTAGACTAAGCTTCTAAAATAGTCGACGGTAGTAAATCACTCCTCATACTCCAAACGCTCCCCCTAGCACATGTAAATCAAGTGATTAACAAACAAACAAGAAACATTATTAACACTATCTAGGCAAGAATTTAAAACAAATGAAAGAAAAACGGTTCGGTTGCCTCCCAACAAGCGCTTCTTTAACGTCGGTAGCTAGACGACCTTACCACATCATCCATTATCAAAAATCTTGTGGGTTTTTAATACACCTTTCTCCCTTAATCTGCATTTACTTGGGAGCAATTTGTCCAAGGCGATCTTTCTTTCACCCCTTTCATCTCTCCAAGGAGGATTGATTATCTTGTCGAACTCAAATTGCATGAATGAGTGCTCCTTCTTTGAAGTATTCTTCAAGCCATTCTCCAAACTAATCCCCAGTTCAAGAAACTCATTGATCCACTCATCCAATGCACTCACCATTCTCTCCTCAACCTTTTCTACTTCCCAAGTTGACATTCCCCGCTTAAACCTATCCTCATAATCTTTACTTATGTTCGGCTCTCCCTCTTCTATGAATTGTGCCAATGCCGGTGTTGTTAGAATCTCCTTAGGTGAAAACTCCTCAATTCTACCTCCTTTAATGTTCTTCACCGTCTCCTCGATGCCTTCCTTCATAAGCTCTTCTTGATGAACACCCATTATCTCTTCACTAATGATTTCTCCAGTTTCCTCCTTCTCTTTGCCATCTCTTAATGTTTCCTCGGGTTTCATCTCTATACTCGCACTCTCATCCTTCTCCATACATTCAAAAATTTGTGTCGGCTCTTTGATATTTTCATTTACCTCATCAACTTGAAGTACTACTTCTCTTTCCCTTGCGGTTCATCTTCTTTCTTCACCTCCATATCTAGCTTTTCTTCATGCTCTTTCCTTGATCTTTTCAACAAATTAAGTTCTTCTTGCATGAGCTCTATTTGTCTCCTCCACAAATCATTATCATGAGATTCCTTTACAACATTCACCGTTTGAGAAGCTCTCTCCTCCTCCGGCCATTGGTTACTACATTCAAACATTTCCTCATACACGTTTCGGATAGGCATTCGCGGTCTTTGTCTTTGCATCATGAGGGCTCTCATCTCCTCCATTTGCCTTTGCACATTAATAAGTCTCTCCTTGTTAGACACCTATAAGAGTCCAACAAAGGCAAATCTCCAACAAAAACAATTAGAACAATTATCAAACAAATGTTAGAAACAATATTCACACAAGCAATTCTTCAAACAAACAAAAGTTAGAAACAATATTCACACAAGCAATTCCTCAAACACCTAGCATACAACTCTCAAACTTTCAACAATATCCATAGACCTACTAGAAAGAATCCCCGACAATGGCGCCAAAAACATGATGCAGTGTAAAAGTAACACTTTATCATGTTAAATTTTCAATCCGAGATTCTTCCACTTCACCCTATAGAATACCATCTACTAGTATGAAAACATTATAGCTAGGTAAAACTTTAGTCGTTGAGTTTCTATTAACTAGGAAAAATTGTAACAATCTAAACATAAATGAAATCAAACATATTTCCAATCATGATCAAGTATACTCCAATGATAAACTCAATCATTTCTCTCCAATTGGGTAGAAATAGTACCAAGTACAACAATGAGATAAGAGTGAATGTTGAATGAATATCAAATGTGTGCAAATTCGATCAAATCATGATGTAAACCATTTTTAATTCCTAGGAGATTGAGCAATCCACCCTACACTAGTTAACCCCTTGTCACGACGAGTTAACAGTTGATGATACTAGAACTCTCAAACAATCACATTATCGAATCCTAGACCACTCCTTCTAGAACGTAGATTATTGCCCTATGATCTATCTTCGCGCACGGATTGGATCTAAAATCATATGAATCTACACTATTCACGACGATTCTGCCCGCGTGTTGGCTGCAGCATTCACATCAACTACCACCTAAGTTGGCTATTACCTAAACCTAAGTGGTAAGGATTAAGATCTAGTGCAATTCAAGCTCTCAAAGGAAAGTAAACAATCATCATTCAATCTCATTCCAACACATTATCCATTCAAACAACATTCACAAAAGAGTTTAGTTCCTCATACCTTCAATTTCGTACAATACAATAGAGAAAGTAATAGAATCCATTACAAATTGATAGGTCAAAAATTGATCTTCCTCAATTTCCTTCCTTGTACTCAATCTACCTCTTGATCTTCCTTGATCTTCACCAAATGTGGAGGAATGTGGCCTAGATCCTCTTGAATGTGGATGGTAAGTGTTTGGAAGATGGATTGGGATAGAATTTTCCTAACGGTTATTTGAAATTTTGGCAAAAGTCCTAATTCCTAACTAATCTAAAAATGTAGAAGGAAAAATGATAAAAAGCCCTCTCACAAATTTGATTTTCCCCCTTTTATAGACAAGCAAACAGGACCTCGGATCGCCCGGGATCGATTGAAAACTAGAAACAAACTGCCTAGGCAAACCCGGTCCGGCTCGGCCGAGCTAAGGGTGGCTCGACCGAGCCACCTCTCTGAAGGGCCATGCTCGACCGAGCCCAAGATGGCTCGACCGAGCCATCTCTCTGCAGGGCTTGGCTCGGCCGGGCGAAGTCTTTGAAACCCCCTACACCTCTTTCTGCTCCGCTCGGTCGATCTTGCATCCCTTTGATTCCTGGCTCGGGCGATTTTCATCCAAAATTTAACCAAAAAAGCTGTTTTATGCTCAAAACTCAACCTACAACAGTCGAAACACAAAAACACGAAAACACAACAAAAGAACAACAAAAACATATGATATGAGAGTAAAATGGCCACAAACATGCACGCTCACACATTGAAAAATAGGTCATTTTACGCACATATCAGCCATCGCATTCGAATCCTCATCATCGGAGTCCTCTTGGCGGCAAATTTCTCTCACTCTTTATCTTCTTTCGGCTTCGCGCCTTTCTGCTTCTCCCTCTACCATGAGTTGTTTGATGATGTCCTTCATCTGAGTAACTTCTTGGACAAGTAGGATGGCACTTTCTTGATTTATGAGTTGTGTGTGCGGCTCCTCCAATGGTGGTATCTCTGATAAATCCTCATCGATTCGGTGTGGTGGTGGATCCATGTTGGTGTTTGTGCCTTTTTTTTCCTTGTTCTTCCTCCTCTAGATGTGGCCTCGTTTTCTGGATCAAAATTCTCGAGTGATTTGCCCTGAGCCCTTGTGTTCATAAACTTGAAAACAAAGACAAAATGAAAACAAAAAATCAGCAGCAGTATCGATCAACAGAGAGGCTGTCGATCAAAATAGAAGATGTTGTTGTTTTGATCGATAGGCGGGCTATCGATCGAAACAGAGCGCAAAAAATAAAAAAATGCACGTGAACCAAAATATGAAAATGAACACCAAAAACTAAACTCAAACCCTAAAACACGAATTAAAAACAGCAAAAACCAAATTAAACACGAAAATAAACAAAAACACAATTAAAAATGCAGCTTCAATCCATCAGAACTAAAAACAAACTAATATCTAGATAGATCTGACAATCTCCGACAACGGCACCAATTTGATAACTGTAGAAACAGTGAGCAAATAAATTTATAATTACACCCAAAGGTGGTCGAATCCACAGGGACTGTGCAATGAAATCCTCAAACTTCCATGTTCTAAGAACTGTGGCTAGTACTTTGGATATTTCGTTGCACAGTCCCTGTGGGTTCGACCACCTTTGGGTGTAATTATAAATTTATTTGCTCACTGTTTCATAGTTATCATTAATCGAGTAATATCTCTCCAATTTAGGGGGAAGATCAAATAGAGTAGGTTGGTTAAAGGATTGGTATTCTGAGTAGTGTCATTTATATACTAAGTTTATCAAATCCCCTTTTTCTGACAATAGATAAGGGGTTTTGACAACACCAAAAAGGGGAAAATTGTTAGAAACTGAGTTTCAGTTTATCTTTTATTTGATATTTAAGTGTGTCAAAACTGACTTTAGCTTTAACTTTCTAGAGTATTTTTAAATGTAATCCTTGTATAGGATTTATTGAGTTGTAATAGACTAGAAATTGAAGTTGAAGATTGAGCAGACAAAGACTCAGTCTCTAAGGAGGAAATTGTTAGAAACCAAAGCTCGAGAAGACAAGAATCAAGTTTCAAAACTTAAAGCGAAGATGCTATGAAACTTGAAATAATGAAGACTAAGTTTCGATGCTTGAAACTTAGAATTTCGAAAAAATCTTTTTTTTTTTTGAGTTTTGACAAAGAAGAGAAGAGGAAACTTAAAACTGACTTGAAAAATGTCAGATTTCAGTTTCAGAATTCAAGAGCACGTGAAAAGAAAGGAGACACAAGGAACCCGAAGAGGAATCCAAAGTCAGACTCAAGATCTCTTAAAGTCCCAATCAAAAAGTCAGTGCGAGGAAACTTGAACTTAGATTCCTCGGGCGAAAACTTATTCTGACAAGAGCAGGTAGAAAGTACACTGCCAAAAGTGAAAAGCAGAAGAAGACCAGAAGAATGGGCTATGATTGGACAACCCAATCTTTGTCTTTAACGGATGAATCAATGAGTCTAACGGGCAGAAAATCGAATTGTCATCCCAGCAGACTATGAATAGCCCAACACTTCAACAAAAACTATACACGATCTCTCAAGCAAAAACAAGCAGAAACTTTGTTGAACTGAAAACTCAAAAAGCTCTCAAAAGCTCTTTTATTCTCCGTGTTATCTGAACATGAGGTTTAAGTCTTTTGACTCAAGCTATTTCTTCTGTGCATCTATTTAAGTGCACGAGGCTAAAGCTCTCAAGCTTAAGCTACTACACTTGGTGATTATTACTTTTCAAGTAATAATCAGAGCAGTCAGTTTCCTACTCCGGGACACTGATTATCACGGGTGTTGCCAATAACCTTGAAGTTCTAGGAAGAACAAAAAATATTCACCATCCAGATTGAAGGATGTGAGGTGCATCTTCACTTCAAATTGACGAAGGAAGCAGGAACAAGGAGTTTCTGGGCGAGTGACGCTAGCAGACCGAAGGACGAAGGTTTTTTACGGGCTATCCATAGATCGTGAGAAGGCTTGTAAACTGATTCTTAGTGAATTTTCCAATGAAGTTCAGAAGAGTGGACGTATGACTTTGATTCCGAACCACTATAATATCTTGTGCCATTTTATTTATTTTTTTAAGTTTCTGCACATTAAGTTTACTTGCTTATTTGAAACCTTAAATACTTGGCTAAGTATTGAAGTATATTCTTGAATTAAATACTTAAACTTACTTTGAGCTTAAAACTAAGTTCGATAGAAACTGAAAACTGAGTCTCTAAAAGTCAGTTTTCAGACAAGTGCAAGATCAATTAAATCTTCCGCTGCTTACTTTCGTACTCTGATTTCGGGACCAACAAATAATATTACTTATTGTATTCAAATAAATAGTAACCATGCAAATAAACATAAATAAAACTCTTAGTAAAATAAATTATTTAAGTCTAGGTTAATAAATTTGTAACTATGTAAAATCAACAATTTTATTTTTATCAAATAAATAATACTCCCTCCGTCCCGCCTGAATAGACCCTTTTCATTTTGACACATTAATTTTGGAGCTAGTGTTTAGTAACTAATTGTGGTTAATAATAAAATTGACAATCGTAATTAACTTATTAAATAAGTTAATTACGATTGTCAATTTTATTATTAACCACAATTAGTTACTAAACACTAGCTCCAAAATTAATGTGTCAAAATGAAAAGGGTCTATTCAGGCGGACGGAGGTAGTATAATTATAGAGTAAAAATACCTAATAAAGCATACATGGTTCCTTTAATTTTTGAAGTTGCCTTTCATTCATTGAGAAAAATTGACTATTGGGCATGGAATAGATAAAGTTAAGCAAATAATTTAATGGAAAAAGGCGTAATTATATTAGAATTTATTACAATTTTTTAAATGTATTACAAATTATGTGTGATTTCTAAATAAATGTAAAAACTATTATATTTATTTTGATTTATGATAAGTGCAAAAATCTAAAGACAGAAAGTTAATATTTCAACGGAAATCTTAAATAAAATAACGATGTTTCTAGTATATGTGTGATTTTTTAAAAGTTTTCGTACCGTTGATTGCAACTTCCTTTAAAAAATTCACTTTCTACTGTCAAGTATTTGCTCCTGTCATAAGTTATAAAAAAAAAAATTATAGTATAAGCACTTGTTTAGATTTTCATATTGATCTTAATATATTTTTAAGAAAATTATAATTATTTAAATATATTTTGACATTTATCCTATTGTATTAGTTTGTGGTACTAATAAACTTTAAAAGCCCTTAGCCATTGTGAAGTCTTATTTTTTTTCCAAATCCAATATAGTTATAAATATTCATTCTGTAGAGATTTTGGATTATTGTTGTAATTAATTGTTGTCAAATTACAAAAATTATTTATTTTGTACATTTACTTCATGGTAAATTATGAATTAATCAAAGTTGACTAATTGACATTCTCTAGCATATAGCTCAGCAGTTAATTAATTTTTAAAGAATCTTCAACTTTATTCATGTATGGAAATCACGAAGAATGTTTAATTTTAATAAATAGTATTTTAGTGCAACATAAATAATATTTCTCATAACCAAAAATGTTAGGAATATTGCTTAGATTTGATAAAACCATCAGACAGATATCATGCAGGAGTGATTTAGTTAGAACTCATCTTCTTTACATTGTAAAATTTGTATTGGTTCTGATATGTCACAGATTTCAGATTTTAAACTTTTTAAAGTTTAACATCAAAGTCTGACAATTTTTTTTAGGATAGGAGTCGCTTAACTAACCTCTACTTTTAAGGGATATCGTTTGTGTCTCCTATTTCGTGCTTATATTGTTACTTATATTTCAGGTGAGCACCTCCACGAACTAATAAATAGTGTGTTGAGTAAATAGACGTGGGATGTGAACACAACACACGACTAAAGAAATGAAGACGTGGGTGTGTGATTGTTTGCTCCAAGCAAGAAAAAAGAATAAAAGGAAGGTTGGAACTTAAAGACCTTTGCGCGATTGATTTACAAGCTTACAAGAAAGTCTCGAGATCCTCATCTTCTCACTCATACTCTCCATACAGTTCAAAGACCACCGAACCAACATAGAGACAATCTCCAAAAAGTGATTCCAACTATTAAAGAAGTGTTGATTAGTTTGGTTAGTAAGTATTGTAATGGAATTTATTCGAAGGAGTGAACTTGGAAGAAATTCGTGTATTTTATATATTTTGATTTCTTTATAAAATTTTGTTTTATTATAGTGGAATCACCTTTGCTACGAGACAATCTCGGATTTAGAAATAAACCCAAAATAATTTTTAATTCGTTGTGGATTGTTTCTCTGTGTTCTTATGTTACACTTTGATCAAACTCTAACAAGTGATGGGATAAACTCGAGTACTACATTTCATCAATTGACATCAAAAGTCTAATACTTGACAGACTATTGTTCTTAAGTGCGGTTTACCTTGATGGTTTCTTGAAATTCAGCATGTAGATCACCAATCATTGAGAGTTATGGAATAAGTATTTCATATGGAAGTCTCGAATGAGGATTTACATTAAATTCATTGATGAACGTGCATGGGTTGCAGTGCTGGAAGGATGGACACCACGAAGGCTAAGATTTATGTCCAAAAGACTTGTGCATGGGGGATAATGGACTGCTGAAAAATGATTCATTTCTAATTGGCATTAAATGCAATCTTTTTTTCTATTGTTGTGGCGTGTTATAGGCTTATTTCTAGCTGTTCAGGAGCCCGAGAAGCCTGGTTCACTCTTCAGGCAAAGTGTAAAAGAACAGCAAGCTTAAGGAAAAAGGGGATGGAACTTCTTACTAATAGATTTGAAAATCTTAGGATGCAAGAGGAAGAGACAATAATTGCTTACTAAGAAGGGATGACTGCAATGACGAATGATGCTCCAGCATTAGGAGATCCTATCAGTAACATTCGACAAGTAAAATCGAGATCACTTCTAGAGCGGTTCAACATAAAAATCTCTACAATTGAAGAGGCAAAAGATATTGACACACTTGAAATTGCTAAATTGGTGAGCAGCCTTTCCACATTTCAAATGAATCTTATGGAGCAAAAGTAGGATTATAGGGGGAAGAGCATTACTCTACATGCTGGAAAGTCTATCAAGGAAATATCTTCACCATGCACTCCAAAAATCACATTTCTAGAAGATGATTCTGATGGAGCCCGAGGAACAATTTTGAGAGACAATCTAGTTTATATTCCGAGTGGGCAGATGACGAAAGCTTGAGCGAAGATATTGAGAGATGTATTGCATATGTTGATAAAGATGTTTGGGCTGCAAATAGTTAGTAGGAGTCTATTTTGGATGAATAATTAAAAAAAGGTCCGAGAGTTATTAATTTAATTATGAGTAATGATTGAAGTTAATTTAATTTTATTTAGTTATTTTGCGGCCATGATGTTAGGCCTTATTATTGTTTGAATTCAAATTTCACTTGACTTTTAAGATTAGGATTTAATTTCCTTATTAGATTATGATTTGAGTTGCCTATATATAGGCCTTGTTATGGAACAAATTATTTAGTTTTAGTTTAGTAAAATTTATGAGATTTTCTCCTCAATTTCTTAAGACTCACAAGTTCTAGGGTTTCCATAGAAATCAAAATTCGATTTATCAATTGGAATTCAGTATCTTTTTGTGGCGTACTAATTCATATCCATCATTGTTAGGTCAACTCGCTTCCTGGATCGTAGGAGAATTATTTTGGATTATGGAACTTGAAGGTTTTTTAATCCAAAGGTGTTGGATCTCCATCGTATCAATTTCTATTAGTTTCTGTGTGTGCTGTCTTTCGATCGAGATTCTGGGCTGCAATCTTCACCTTCCGGTGAGGATCGTATCATTTTGGTATCAGAATCTTGATTGAAAGTCAACAAATGCAGAAACAAATAGAAACTAATATGATGGAGATCCTGATAGATTTATATATTGAAAGCATTATGATTGATATATTATAAACAAGGTTTTTGGTTAATATACTGGCAATCATTATTGTTGTATTATCATCTCTACCCTGAATTAACAAACATGTATCGCATGCGACTCTATTCTCTTATCTCGTCGATAGGGAAATCATACGGTCTGTTGTAGATCACGTAAGATCGTATGGATAACTTAACCTAATGAGATATAAGATGTTATCAAAACTAAGACAGTGCTAGGATAAACTTTTGGTTTAAGCTGCAGCACAGACAATACTTGGTGGCTTATCTTGGTGGATTGATGTGTTTTGTACTCCTCTATGATATGGCTCCAGCTCCCCGCCACCAGCCGTCCGCCGTCCTATGCCCTCTCAGGCCGACACACCTTAGCTTGGGCTCTCATTGGCCGCTGTCTACGTTGGAGGGAGGCTGCAAGATTAGGCGCGGTTGTGCTGCACAATGCGTGGTCGTGCGTGTGCGCGGAAACCATAGGGTTTCACCACGCACACATCGTCGCCGCCGTTACATGTCGTTGTTGCCTTGTCATGTCTGGTCTCTCCCTTCCCACGCCGTTGCCATCAACCTACGACTTCAGGGAGACGTGCAAAGGTCGCGCAAGTTCACTTCTATTCACGGCTGTACAGGCGTGAGCTCTAGAGTTCCGCTGCACGACAGTCGCTGCTGCTTGTAGCCGTCGCCCCTCTCGCGATCGACCTGTTCTCTCTTGTAGCATCACCGGTTAGTGGCCATCCGAAAAAGTGCACAGACGGTGCACAGCCATGTTGCTGCGCAGGCATGAACCTAGGTTTTCGCCATGCTCGCCGCCAACGTGTGATACAATTGTAAGAAATAAATTTACTTCTAACTATTACAAGTTGTAATTAAAAATATCGATCTTCAACTAGGCTCCCACTTGCAGGTTTGAAAATATGATAATTTGAGTTGGGCCTCCTCAAACAATTTGGGATCGAAAAATTTGACAGTTGGGCCCGTGCACTCACCATGAACCGCAGCCCACGTGTACACGACTCGACAGACCACCACCGACCAGCCAACGCCTGCAGCCGCAAGACTTATTGGAATGACGCAACAATCACACGAGACATCGCACAACCACAAACCACGACCTAGAGCTAGTCGCCCATCCAGCTGCTGCATAGGGTCCCCACAATCATTGTCTGCTAGTCTGGCGAAATTGCCCATTGCCATCACCGGATGAACCCGTGCGGCATGTTGCACTACACGCAGCTGTGTGCATGCACAAACCTTAAAGTTTCGCTGCGTACATGGTGTCGCCGCTGCTGCTCGGTGCTACCTCCTTCACCCATGCCACATGCTAGTTTTGGCCCTCTTGCAACATCATCGGCGCTTAAGGGTAGCGCGCACAAACCCTAGAGTTCTGCCACGCGCACAGTGCTGCTGCCGCTGCCCCTCGCTATCTCCCTCACCCGTTTCCTCTCTCCCTTGTCTGTAATATCGTCGTCCCGTAGTTTCCTTAAGGATCATGTGTTGGTGGCGCACAATTGTGCTACTATGCGCGGCTGTGCAAATGTGAAACCTTGGGTTTCACTGCTGCTTCTAGCCTCGTTACCTCCCTCGTCGTCCATTCCCAACCACTGCCCATGTCGAATGCATTGCCTGCTCCCGTGCGAGGTGCAGCCGTGCGATTCTCGCACAGGTGCCAACCAGCTAGGGTTCTACCACTCGAGCCTGCTTGTTGTTTCTTGCATCATCGGTCGGCCGCCGCTGCATCCTGAACGGTTCGCCATCATCGCCAGGGGTTGCTTGAGATGTTGCGCAATGCGCGGCCTGGATGAGAATGAGCGCTACCACCGTGTGCCGCCGCAACACCTCAAGGTACTACCCTTGCGTGATGACGTGATCTTCCTTGTTATTCGTCTTATTTCTTCGTTCTTGATTTTTACAGAATTAATTTGAATTACATAGGAAAAATAAATCCTAATACATTGATTTAAATTAAATCTAACCACGGATTTATCTCGTCAGTTAAAAAAATTAGTCCTTATAAAAGGGCGGATTAACCTGAGAAGCCACGAAAAACAAAATAAAACCATCCATTGCAATTCAATAATGATAATCATGCAAATCATAGACAATATTATTTAAATTGATAGAGTCAATATTTGGAACTTGGCTCTGATATCAATTGAAGAGATTTTTACTAGCAAATTGAATTGCATAAATCTGTCTACCAAGGAACAATTATTGGATATCAAAAAATTATTATTATGTCTATGATTTAAACCTAACATGTTCTTATTGAATGCAAAAGAAGTTGTGCGGAGTACCTGGATGGAATTATCTCTGAACTGTTGCGCAGGGATTTGATCTTGATTTCTTCTTGTACAAAAAGATTCAATCCTGAAATAATCAGAATTAAGTCTCTAGAATTTAATAAATAAATTCGAAAAATCAAGAAGAGAGAGAAGAAGAATGATCCACCAGATTTGATCTCCTGTTCTGTATCCCTCGCTTTGATCTAGATATCTGGTGAAGGTTTCATCCGGATATCGTGCCAATCGAGAAATAGAATTTCCTTCCCTCGGCTCAGATCTAGTCACCTATAGTAGCTCGCAATTCTTTAGTTTGGTGCTTAGCAACTTATGATCTTGTGGTGTATTGTGATTTGAGAACCTTGAGGGGTATTTATAGGAAAATGCTAATCCTTAATGGGCTTGAGCTTTTCATGGGCCAGACTAGGGACCAGTATGAAATAACGAAGAAGGGTTATCAATTAATTAATTCTCATATTCAACTCAAAATATAATTAATTAAGTAATACTGATTCATGCCACCAAAAAAGCAATATTGTCCTACCTTTTTGTTACCACATTATAAAGAACGGGTTGCATGGGCTGGATATATCCCCATATTTAAGGTTACAGACATTCATTAATTAATTTAGGCTCTGACAAACCTATAAATTAATTAATATCATTTATTCCTGAGTTATACCACTCAACATTTTCACATATACTTGAACTTAATCATCTTGTAAGACTTTAGGATAGTGAACCTTTTGAGCTTCTTAAGGAATGTCACCATCCTATACTGGATATGGTTGTAAGGGTTTTGTTGTCATGAATTAAATCACTAAATCCATATAAGTCTAGACCATTCATGAAAGTTGTAAACAATTGTCAATCGATATTTAAATCCTAGCATGCTCCTATGAATTTAATGCGATGGTTTATAAGAACACCTTTTTTAATTGTAGATCTGGATCATGTTTACATTGAATCCGAATCCAATTCCATCACGCGTATTAATTAAATCTGCAAAACAAGAAATTAATATTTTGAAATATTAATTCAAGATTTCATTGAAACAGAAAAAAAATGAGAAATTTGTTCTCCAGATTAGGCCTTCGGATCTGTATCCTTTGCATTCAATCTCACTACAGGTGAGGATTCTACAAGATTGTGATGCACGAGATAGAGTCAAATTTCTTCTTCTCCAACTGCAGTAGGCGCCGCCCCTCTCTCTCTCTCTCACTTAGGGTTTCAACTGTTGTGACTTATGAAATCTGATGAGAGAATGGATTATTTATAATACTAGGGTTAAACCGTAATGGGCTCCTCTTCAACAATTATATTGGGTCAGGCCTGGGACCTAATGCAAATAATAAAGTGAGCCTATGAATTAATTAATTCCCATGTTCACAACCCAAGAAACAATTAATTAATTAATATTAATTCTTTTTCACCACAGAATTTGTAATAACCCGAGATTAATTAAGCTAATTATTTGCTTAATTAATTTAATGAAAAGAATTTTCTTTCCAATTTTGCAATAATTTATTTTATTGCTAGCAAGAATGCATTTAATTTGCAAATTGAGTTCGAGAAGTCGATTTTCTAATTCGAGTTAGGGAAATGCTCATAATAATTTATGGAAGGATACGAATCGATCGAATTAATTTTCGGAGGTTTGTGGAAGGAGATGTTAATTTTTTAAGAGGAAATAAGAATATTGGGAATTATTGGAAATTATCCCAAATTATTGAATTAATTGGATTTTTTTTAAAAAAGAAAAAAAAAGGAAAAGAAGAAATTATCTCCCCCTCCCTTTCTCTCTCCCCGTCACTTTCCCTTCCATCCCAAACCCATTTCCCCAGCAAATCCCAGCCCGCGCCATCCCCCTTCCCGTTCAATTTTCGGCCGACTCCGGCCACCCCAAACCGTGAGATCACTGCCATCGGAAAGCTTGTTCTTCCAGCTTCATTTCGAGCTAACGTAGCCATCGAGTGGTGGAGTATCGAGCGAGATATCGAGGAGAGAAGGAGGGTCGCCGGACTGTGGTGAAATCTTGAAATCCTTCCCAGCCCCCTTCTCGCCGCCCCTGTTCCCGGCCTGATTCCGGCCAACTCAGACCTCATCCGGCCACGAGACCCCTCTTCAGGCTTTCCTAAGAGCTATGGTACACCCCGTGAGGTTGCAGATCGAAAGAGAAATCGTAGAGAGAAGTTAGCCCGGCGGAAAGTGGTAAACTCCATTTTCAGAATTTGTATCTCATGCATGCGTGTATATCTCGAACTATGGCTAACGTTTCCGTGTTCCTTATCTTCTAGGGAGTATTTTGGTACTCGTGAACACGAGTTTACTCGCCGGAGAAGCCATCGCCGCCGTGGAAGAGAGGGAATTCCGGTGAGCTTCACCCATTTCCTTATTCCGTCGTTTTTCCTTGCTTTGAAGGATGTATTCGTGTTCCCTTGAGTCTAGGACCTTTTAGATGTGCTTGCATGTGGTTATGGGGGGTGGGATTGTGAAAAACGACGAGTTGCAGGCCGGGGCGCGTTTCTTCCGGAGAAGAAGACCCATATCGACCTGTAAGAGATCGATATGACCACTGTTCCAGGTCGATATGGGCAGGCTGAGATGAGAAAAATTGGATTTTCGTGTTTGTCTCGATCCAATTTGATTTATTCTCAATTTTTAAGTTTAATATATGTTTATCCAAGCATGTTAAACATATTTAAGGTGTAGGTTATTGTAATCATGAGTTAGATTTAATTCTATTTCAATTAAGAGAGGTTGAAGCATGTTAATTGGAGGGTGGAACATGTGAAATGTTGATTGGGAATTATTTGAGCTAAATACTCAATTATAGGAGCATGTTAGGTGAAAGAACATGCGTTGTTGTGTTGAAATTTAAGGTGGAAAATTATAATTTGATTTATTAAGTTGGTGTAAATTGGAGCATGATTAAGCATAAGTATAAGATGGTTAATGAAAGGATGGTTGGGATATGATTAATATTATTTACCAAAGGTTGAGGCTTATTGATCGAAGTTTGAATCATGAGGATTGATGGTGAAGTATGTGTTAGTTGGAATTTGTGAAGTAGAATTTGTCCTAGAATGTCCATCCTAATTAGTTGAATATTATTATGGTTATGGGAGATTGAGATAAGGAGGAATTAAGCTCAACCACATTAACGAGAAGACATTTGTTGGGAAAGCATACTCCATGTGGGAACTATTTCAGTATAAAAATAAAAATGTGCCTTTATTTTCAAAACGTGTGAAAATATTTTCGTTTTAACTGATTGCTATGCAAAAAGGTTTTTGTGCTATTATATTTGTTCTCCTGTTGACTGCTATCAACAGAGAGTCCAATCATTAAGATGAGAACCAAGTACTTTGGGTGCTTGAGCTAGTCTTATGAATCAATTATTGAAGGCTAGCAACCTTACTTTGTTTATGAGCTCAGGCTGTTCAGCTGGAGTACTGAAGCCCTAGGGGGATAAGGCTGTGTATTTCTTTTCTTTCCTAAATCGATCGGGTCTCAAGGTGACATACTGAGACTAGTTCACTAATTGATGATAGTGGGTAGAGTGGTTAGGCCATTCCTAGCTATTCATCGTAATTCGGAAGTAGGCCAACTTCCAGTTACACCTCGATAAACAGATATAATAACAAATTAGATAGCACGTGCAAAATAAAAATGTTTTCGATGACATGGTTACTTTCAATAAAACCCCATGTTCATCTGGGTGTGTGCATAGCTTTCATATTATAACTGTATTTTTCGGGCATGTTTCCACGGGGTACGAAAGTACTCAGCCCCTCGCGTTATTTCTAAAACGTGCAGGTTGAAAGCAAAGGATGAGGAGGTGCAGGGTGTGAAGACGGAGCCATTTGTACAGATTTTGAAAAGGTTCTGTGATATGCATCCTCATACGCATATCACGCCACGCTTAACACACACGTTGCACAACTCTGATCAGTTGTTTTCCTTCCCATTGTAATTGCTTTTGAAATATTAACCTTTATTTCTATGGAAGTTATTTTAAGTTTATTTTCATTGTTATTAAATTTGATTTGAGACTGAAAACCCATGATTGTAACTCGCCTCTTGATGGGAAGGCTAGAAGGGGGTGTTACAGAATTAATACTAACCTACCCCTTTATTACTACGTTATGAGAACGGGCTGCATTAACTTGATAAATCTTCATATTTAAGGTTACTGGACATTCATAAATTAATTGGATTTTTTGACATGCTTCACACAATTAATTAATTTATTGTTTTACTGAGTAGTACCACTCAAACATTATCACATGCGCTTGAACTTAATCAGCATGCAGGACTTTAGCACGATGAACCTTATTGAGCTCCTCAGAGAATGTCTCCATCCTATTACTCAAATATGGTAATCTAACTTCAGTCGTCAGAATGTTCTACACAAGTTGTTGTTACCCAAATTGCAGGTATAGGAACACGTTACTCAGGCTCTTCACTATGACAAGTCAAAGCAACAGTCAACTCGTGCATACTTCTGAACTTTTATTAGTGTTTAGATTTAATCAAGACACGAGATCTTGTATTATCTGAAGTCGAAAAAATGAATACATCTCACTGTGATCCAATCAATACGCTACCTCACGTACCAGCATATCAAGTGATCAAGATAAATCACTTCTATCCAACTATGTTGCAGCCTACACCACCAGACTTATCCTCAATGATGTCTCGACTGTGATAATTATATTTATATCTCACTAGGTCAAGAAATCCATACAGTCTTCTATGATCTACAACACGCCGTATGATCTCCCTATCGACGACATAAGAGGATACCATTGTTCTCACATGTAAGGTTGTTTATAGATAAGAAATAAAGATGTATTTATACACACTGTAATAAACAATTTCAGTATACAAAACCCAATTATGGTTACCTAACTATAGAATTTGAATTCCTATACAGCCAGCTATCACCCAAGATGCAGATATACAAGTACATGTAAGACTTTCCATCATATCATCTCTAAGTGATACAAACTTGCGTATACCTCTTGAAATCTCATTAGGCTTTAGATATCATCAAGCCATAGAGATCAAGATTCTCTTACTGTGAGATAAAAGAATCGATCTTAGTTAGGTCCTATAAATACGTACCAAATGTACCAGTACATCTAGTGACCAAGATAAGCCACTAATTATTGATTGTCTTGCAGCTTAAACCGATAATCTATCCTGGAACTGTCTTAGCTTTGATAACCATTTATATCTCGCTAGGTTAAGCAATCCATACAATCTTCCGTGATCTATAATACAATGTATGAGCTCTCTATCGACGAGATAAGAGAATAGAGTCTCTTGCAATACATGTTTTTAATTCTGATAGGAGATGATAATACAACAATAATGATTACCAGTATATTAACCAAAAACCTAGTTCATAATATACCAATCATATTGCTTTCAGTATACAAATCCATTAATGTATGACTCATCAAAAAAATATGGAAGGAATTACTAACAATAATTTCTAACAAGTTCCCCTTTTTTGATGTAGTCAAACTCACTCTAAAGCTGTCAAAATTTATTAGAATTTTTTGAGTTTACAAATTTATCATTCTAGTCTATACTCGTAGACATGGATTTTTGCATAGCTTGCCCTAAGATCTTCCTCCTAAATGGAAGAGATATTGCTCGATTAATCAAATGGCAAAAAAAAGTTGTTTACACAGAACGTGTAAGAACAACTAGTAAAAGAAGTATGATGAACAGAGAAAAAGACAAAAAAGCCATTATATTCAATCTTTAAGTCAGTTTTCATTTATATTAAAGAGAGAAAAGACAATGGAATGATGCAACTGGCAAAAGTTAAAAGAAAAAGAGGGAAATCTTGGACTAGACTCCTGCAGACAAGAACCGTCTTTTCCACCATCTTTGTGGCCGCTTTCTTTAGCATTTCCTTCACTTGAATACTTTTCCAGGAGTTAAATGGAGGAGGTGGAGTAATGCTGAAGGAGATTAAGGTCAGTATATCATGCCTTGGCTCTCAAGAAGCATACGATACACCACCATAGCTGATTCTAACATTCACTACGTCCAGATCGAGTAATGTAGAACAATATTTTGTTCTCTCCATCTTCAAGAATGATTGGTTCCTCACTGTACATGTTTTCTACAATGATCTCTGGCAAGTTGGCGGTGGTTGGGTCTTTGGTCTGCTTTGGACACTTCTCCTCATGTTTAGAGCATGGATTCGCCATGGATAATGAGGGTTAAATCATAGTGGAGACATTTGAACGATGGATGTCTTAGAGAACTTTTAATATATTAGGTGAGTTAATAAATGAAGAGAAAGTGAACCTTATATTGAAATCTGATGTGAATCAATACACGGTCCGGATCTCCTAGAGATTTATAACTGAAGACTTAATATTTTCGTTGATTGCTACACATATGACTCCGTGAAACATGCGATGTCATGGCACATTTTAACTCCTCCTTGAGGCTACATCACATTAAATATGGTGTGTGAATGTAGCTCTTCGTAACCCCCAGCCTTTAACATTTACGCTTGCTGACTACTATTAAGGTCTAGGGCGTCCTATTCAGTATGATCAACCCTAAAAATCATAGTATTCTCTGTCAACGATGTGTATTAAGGAAATTAACAGTCTGATCTGTGGTGGAATATGAGAAGTACATCTGCCAGCTGATTTCTATGAGACTTAGTGTAGTCTTTCTAAAGCTAGAAGCACATGTGAGAGCTTGGACTCAGATGTATTCCGCTACCCTTTAAGGTTGTGATTGAAAGCTCAGACTCAATCTTCCTCTTGTTGACCTCATTAAACTCTAACACTCAAAGTTTGATGCACAACTCCTTGAATATTATTTTTGTGAGAGGCTGGTGAAGATATCGGCTAGCTGATCGTCTATCCGAATGTATTCGACAGAGATATCTTTCTTTATTGGACAAAATTCATTGATAAGATCTGTTGTATATTTCCTCTGGCTGATAAACTTACACTCTGGGGTTTGCTGAACTTGAAGTCCTAAGAAGTATGACATCTTGCCCATCACACTCATCTGAAAGTTGTTTTGCATCAATTGGGAAAATTTGTCGCAAAGGTCAATTTTTCAATCCAAAGATGATGTCATCCACATAGATCTGTACTGCAAAAATGTCTTCAACATCCTTAATTGAGAAGAGAGTCCTATCGATATTCCCTTTCTTGAAGTCATTCTTTAGCAGAAACTGAGACAGGGTCTCATACCAAGCTCGTAGTGCTTGTTTAAGTTCATAGAAAGCTTTTCGCAACCTGTAGACCTGGTTTCATTCTTCAAAGCTTAGAGGTTGTTCTGCATAGACTTCCTCCTTCACCTAACCATTTTAAAAGGAACTATTAACGTCCATCAGAAAGACAGTGAAATTCTGATACAGCGCATAAGTTAGAAATAACCTAATTCCCTCTAGTCTGGAAACTGGTGTGAAGGTTTCATCATAGTCAATATCATCGTACTGCATGTATCCTTTGGCAATGAGTCGAGCTTTGTTCATTACAATGTTTTCGGATTCATCCCATTTGTTCTTGAATACTCATTTGGTACCTATTATTGACTGATATGTCGGGCTGTCCACCAGTTACAAAAAAATTGTTGCGGGTGAATTCTTCCAATTCCTCTTGCATCACATTGATCCAATCAGTTGACTGCAAGGCTTCTCCAATTTTTATTGGTTTTTATTGGGAGATAAAGCATGAGATTAGCACACTCCTAGTTCTCATACGAACTTGATTCATAACATCATCCAAGATATCTTATTCAGGTTGATATCTCAACTACTTTGGTCACTACAGCTCCTCGGTTTCACCTGGTTGGATGAAAAGAAGTGTGCCTTCAATTCTGGTGATGGGCACATCCTTAAGGCAGAAATCCCCTAGGATGATTTTTTTCCCAAAAGCAGTTTCTTCTATTGTTGCTGAATTTCTCCTTCTACTAGCACACGTGTTGCTGGTTTTGAATTCGCTAGCTCCATAATTGCTGGTATTTGCTCTCTTGCTGGCATCTCTCCAGCTGATCTGCTATATGTTGGTTCTCCACCAACTCCAAAGACATTGTCTCCATCGTCTGACTCACCAACTCCTTACTCGCCAGCTAGTTCTTCATCAACAATCAGCTCCTCTACCTCTGGAATAACTGCTATGATGTTCTCGTCTTCAAACTCTATCCTTCCAGGTTGGATTTGCCCTTGATTAGTGCTCTCTTGTAGGGAAATGGAATCTAAGGCCTCAACAAGTTCATTAGCATCACCGGCCCTCTAAGTTGTTTGTGGTTCAAATGAGGAAGATAGTTTACATGCGGATTCATTCATAGATCTAGTCTGAAAAAATAGTTTGGGATGATGATAATCATTGCCCATTTGTCCCTCGACATTATTGATCTCATGATTATCCTGTGCCAACTCTTTCATGAGCCTACATACTAAAGTAGCTTCATAAAAAATAACAAGACATGTTACTTCCACTCGCCCAGTAGTCATAATAAATACTTTGTAAACCTTATGAGAAGTGTGCCCATAACCAAGGAACACACCTTCGTTAGCCTATGGTGAAATGGTACTTTCGACTATCTTTTATGTGAATGTAACATGGTGATCCGAATGTACGAAGATGAGCTAAAATAGGCTTACTACCATAGTAGACTTCATAGGGAGTCTTTCTTAGTTTGGTATTAAGACCACTCCTATTCTGGGTATAGCACGTTGTGATGTAGCTAGGTTCGCTTCAACAAGCATTGTCCTCACTGCTTCATTGAGTGCTCTGTTATATCATTATGGCAGCCCGTTTTGCTATAGGGTTCTTGGAGCTTACAATTTTTGTTGCCAATTCCAATTTCTACGCAGAAGTCCATTAGTGCTCCATTGCAGAACTCGGTCACATTGTCAGATCTAATCCTTTTGACTGGTACTCCCTTCTCTTTCTGTATCCACATTATCTGCTCTGGTAATGTCATCTTCACTTCATCCTTCGTCTTTAGTAGTTCCACTTAGGTGTATCTCGAGTAGTCATCCATGAATATGAGAGAATATCTTCTTTTGGCAATGGTGGGTGGTGTCACGGACCAAATAAGTCCATCTGAAGGAGCTCTAGCACATGCTCAGTGCTTGCCAATACTGGCTTGCTTTTGAAGGATTCTATGACCTGTTTCCCTAACTAGCAAGCTTAGCAGATTCCTTTTTTCATGAATCCGTCTTTGGGTAGACCTTTTACCAACTCATATCTTGCTAGGTGGTTAATGGTGTTGAAGTTGAGGTGGCCTAGGCTTTTCAGCCACAGCCAATTGAGATCGACTGTGTTGGCTGCTACAAAACAAGTTTGCTTGACCACTCTTCCAATCAACCACATACAGACTGTCTTTCCTTATACCTCTTAACTTGACTTCTTTGGAAGTTTTATCCTTGATTTGACACTCGGATTCTGTCGGTCCCGGTTTTTCAGAGTATAAAACGTTACGCAGCGGAAATA
>JAPKLW010000082.1:75971-87352 GCA_026898455.1 Plectranthus barbatus
GATCAGCTGCGACTTACAACTCAAAGACCTAAACAGGACTTTACATTTAAGACTAGAGCTATGTAGAGACAACTGACGCTGGTAGGACTTAGGATTTGATCCACCAAAACTATAATCTAAACAAGTAAGCTACTGGGGGAGGAAACCTTAGACAGATTTCCCAACAGATTCAGCAAAAGATACTTTGTATCCATTCTCACTAAGGTGACTGATGCTTAGGAGATTATGCTTCAAATTGGTGACAACGGATACGTTTCTAATATTTAAACCGTCAAGCTCCATGAATCCTCTTCCGGTAACTCTACGTTTGAAATTGACACCAAATATGGCAGATTGTCCCTTGACCATTATTAGATCTGTTAGCACACCTCTTTCTCTGACCATGTAAGTGGAGCATCCGTTTATGATGATACAATTCCTCTCCTCTTGAGGTTTATCCGCATACACCTGTTCCTGCAAACATAAAGTCAAATTTTAGGTCCCTGAACATAAGCAGGTCCTACAGGATTAACACATTAGATTACCCCTTCATGTATCCAAACTTAAATAATATTCGATGTAGGAAACTTCTCAGAGACTCTTCCCTACAACCTTCATCTATCTTTTGAATTAATGCATGGATTTTTTGATGAGATGGTTGAGGTTGTGCACAGGTGTGTGTAGTCCTTTTGGAAGAAAACTTCCTCACTGGACCTCCTGGTTCTGGATAAGTGTGGTAACCATGTGACTTCCTAGAAGTGACTCATCTGTCACGCTGGTTAGCCTTCAAATCCCTTGAAAAAGAAATTTGGTTGGGCTCGAGCCTCAAGTAGATGTTCCCCCAACTTGGATGAATCATTTTCTTATTTTTATAATAAGAAAAAGATCTTTGGTTTGGACAGTAATCACGAGAAGTGTTTGGCTTCATCGCATGCCTAGTTGGTGCACTCTTTACAGGTGCTGACCTTGTTGATTGCTTGATCAAACTAACTATAAGAACTGGTATCCTGTCAGAAGGAAATGTTGATCAACCAATTTGTGGGATTTTGCTGGCTTCCTCGCAGCATGCTGCTTGGCTAGCTTGGGGTTGTTGGCGGACCAACATTTAGCATACCCAGGATGAGCTTGTACAATATTTGTTATTCCCCCTTTTCTCTCCAGCCCTTGCTGATCACTAGTCTTGGTCTTGATATAAACAATATTTTTCTTGCCAGTGTTAGCATATGATGAAGATGCATGATTGCTCTAATCAATTTTATTAAAACCTAGACCCGATTTATCTAAAGGATTCCTCTGGGTCTAAAGCACTTCATCTGAGACTGTTGAGCTTTTAGAGAATAAACATTTACAAAGTTCAAGCTCAAGTTTGTTAATTTTCAAGGATTCACACTCTTTTTTTAAGATTTGAAAATTTTGAAGAAGCATAGGTTGTTCGTCCTTGGGTTTTGTTAGCTCCTCACTGACGGACTTTGGTTTTTCAATTTCATCAGTCTAAATAGAAACTTTTTATCTTCGTCAGCTAAGACATTTTTCAACTCATAAAATTTAGCAAATTCTAATGACAGAGAGTTAAGGGAAACTACTAAAAGAAATAAGATAATAGACTACGTGGATTCCGCGTAGTCTATTACTCAATTTAGCGTAGTCTAAGTAAGTGTAGTCTATGTGAGAACGCTGATAGATGACGCGAAAAATTGCGTAGTCTATATACATATAGGCGACGCAATATTTTGCGTAGTCTATATAGATATAGACTACGCGATGTTTCACGTAGTCTATATGAATATAGACTTCAGGGTTATTTGATTAAATTTCCCGTGATAAATATTTAATTTAGCCATAATTAAATATTTTTGTAGTATATATATTTTCTCAAATCCGAATTTCGGTGAGTGAGAATTTGAACCACAGGTTGGCATATTATGGTGTACGAGATAATTGATGTGTTCGGTAACCGACGACCGTTACATATCATAAATTGTAACTTTCGTGATATTGATGTCAGTTTGTAACCATTGTGATAATAATCTCGGTTAGTAACCAACAAGACAATGATGACATTTGTAACATCACGATAAAGCGTAATCATAACGAGCACATTAATATTGGATTTGTAACGTTACAATATTAGTGATGAGACGTAATTGTCAAACACCATAATGTGGTGTGTAACCGTCGATTTTATTCATTGCTCGATCGTAACCCATGGATGGACTTGTCTATTTATTGGCATACATATGTGCATTTTTGAGTTGATCAAAATATATCAAAAAATAGCCACTCTTCTGCAACCTTCTTGAAAACTTGCATTATTCTCTCAATTGGGGTTTCACGATTGTTGTGTTGCATTGTAGAAGACGAAGTCATTTTACTTTTGGAGACAAATGCTATAAGAACAAGCACTATGTTCACGTTTTTGTCTTGCTGGAAGAGGCTCTATTTTAATTTATTTCTTAGTTTTCGTCACTTCCAGTACTCTTGTTTTTGGTTTATTATCTATTTTTTAAAGTCGTATCATGTGATTGTATTTTGTTGCATTAACAGAGTTGTTCTCAAACTGCCAAATTAAATACATATACAATCCCAACAAGAGACTTGGAATATTATCTTGAAACATCAATATCTCTATCTTTCCTGCAAAATGTCTTGCAATAAGATAGTAGATAAGTCAAGATGAAGAACTACAAGTTGTTATAGACTATGCACAAATATTTACATAGCATACATACATTAAAAATCCAAGTTGTCAATTGTCTTTCAATCTGCACGACAGTCGGAATCATCATCTTCAACCATATTGAAGTACAATGAGGATAATTTGCCATCAAACTTAGAGACCAAGTGATGCACAGACAATCCACAGTAACGCTTTCGAAGTCGAGCAATGCAGATTTCTATGATTTTCTTAAACATGCTGTCGCTCTTTATCAATGGTTGGTTCACAAACTCATCCAAAGGCATCCACTGCGCCGCAACATGTAATGAAACAACGTAAAGAGACAATTTAATCTTATAACGGAAACTTTCAATTTTTTTAATCTTGAAAAATAAAATTGTAATTATATATCCAATATTAAAATACATTTTATAAATTAGAAAAAAGCTTGACATTTTGATTCATAGAAAAATATTATTTCTGACTAAGAATTACGTGTATTCTTCCTCCAACATCTACCTATCCATATATTAAAAGAGAATAGTTATGTAACTATTCCCGTAAAAAAATTATTATTTTTAATCATTTTTATCCAGAAGAAATCACACCAATATTAATTTTATTTTTATTTTTATTCAATTTTAATTACTAATATTTTCTATTATAAGTATAATATATTTATATATAACAAATATCAATAAAACTATATTTATCACTTAATTTTCCTTAAAACTTTATATTTTCATTAATTTGTTTTATCTACTATGTTTAGATAATAAAAGTGTAATTTATTTTATGAATTAATGAGTTTTTAAAAATAAATTACTTAAAATTTATAATATTATTATTTGTTCAATTCGCATAATGCTTGCAAAGCTAAGATAGTATAAAAAAAACATTACAATAGCATTAGGGGAAAAAATATCACTTTCAATTTTCACAAGTATCGAATTAGGCAATATTTATAAATATGGAATGAGGCGATTGTAAAATGGGTGCCCCTAAAATTTACTAATATCATATAATTGAAAACTTATTAATATTTTAAGGATTGGAGAAGACAAAGTTATATCTTGATGAGTAATAATCTTACAGTAAAGTCGAGATATAAAAGAGAATAATATGATTCTAAAAAAAATGATTTTCCTGACATTGATCATTTCATCAAACTTCATGGAATGAATTAAATAGGTTACATACTAAATTGCAACATTCATACCAATATACCATATATAAACTTACATTTTCCTTAATTAGATTTAATGAGCTCTTTAGGTTGTAATTTATTTTAAAAATAAATAAAATTTAGTTAAAATCAAACGATCTTGAATTATTTGCTTTCTCTGACTGTAATTGGATTTCATCGAATAGTTCTATATTTAATATATTAACTGTATAGGCACCCAAAATTGTACTTTTTAAGAGGAAAAAAAATAATTGAACGAGAGTGACTTCATGTGTTATTAAATTGTATATTATTTTGTAGAAACTATCCAACAATTTCTAAGAAAGTAATAGATAAAATAAATATTTCAACCAAAAATGTAAAACAACAGACACGTCAAAATTTATTTAATGAAGGCATTCTTTATAAATTATGTAAGTAGGCAAGCAAGAAGTGAAGCACATATATAGAATTGAATATAAGATGAATGTGTTTGTATATATTATATTAAATAATGTTACCTTGGCTGCTTGAATTTCAAGATCATCAACCGAGATCTGTGTTGATGTGGGTTTCAACATGCAGACGAAAAAAAGATCAGACTTCTTGAATGAAACATTCTGGGCATGCCTGCACTTGGACAGGTTTATATTATAAAATAATTAAATAACAAATAACTTGTAATAATATTACCACAAGCTAAATTAATTTCTGAGTGACGCTAAGTTCTATTTCGAAATCCGGCACACAACTTAAATGAAGTAGAACTATACTCAAACCTATAACCAATTGATTGATCATAATTAAGCAAAATACTTTAATCACATTACAATTATATTACCATTAATGTGTGACTCTATAGGTTTTCTTATGGGCGCAAACACTGCACGCAATCCAGGCTTATAGTTTTGTACCTATACATAATCGTAAAGGTCTCAAGTTAGACACGTCTAAACTGTTTAGACGAGTTTTATCAATTAACCCAAGTCAAACCATCTAATATACTTTAATTGGGGATTAATAAACCTTATTTAATTTGAAATGGGTGAATTCATTTGGGTATGGATAAAACCCACCTTAACCGTTTAGGCATGTCTAACGCAAGTTTTTGCCTACATAATCTAACACAACAAATTTTATTAGCTTTACCAAAGAAACAAAAATTTCTATTGATAAATTTGTATCGTCCGCTATCATGAGTTCATCTATGATTTATCAAAGCCGATATACGTGTATTCTATATTGAGTATATTATTTGAAATTATGGTCATGCATTGTTTGATAAGTGCATTTTGAAATGTCATACGAATAAATTGTGTGTCGAATGATTTAGGGTGAGAATAGCTCGAATTATCCCACACGAGTAATAGATTTGACATGGGCTATTTACAAAGAGATCAGACTCTTAATTATTTCAAAATTCTATTTAATTAAAGAGATTGAGGGTGGGACTTCAAAAGAAGCCTATGAAGCCTAATAGGTTAGCTTATTTGAATAATTATATTTTATTTTATTAATTAAATATATTTAATATTTAAATTTAAAGAGTGCAATTTTAAAATTTTAAAATAAAAATACTATAAATAAATTATTTTTTTGGTAATAAAATCTTATATAAATTATTAAACATATTTTCTATCAAAATATTTAATATTTATAATATAAAAATAATTAAATACACTCAAATAGAATTAAAGCGGTTTAATTAAAATCCGACCTACTGGCTATGTCTGAAGTTATATAAAACTTCATTGATGATAGGTTCAACTTCAAGCTTACCAAGCCCGAGAAATGTAGCCTGATTTATTTTTATCTTATTATAAGAACTCTATATATATACTAAAGGAGAAAAATAGTTATTTAATTTAGGTGGGAACAGTTATTTCATATATATATATATATATATATATATATATATTGAAAAATTTTCAAGTTTTTATTGTTCCCTTCACGCTCAATTTTATAGCAGCAAATTTATTTTTTTAAATATTTTTTAATAAAAATATATGTAATGTAAATGAGCCCAACAACTAATTAAGTAAAAATAATCGTGAGACATAATTAAATTATAAGTTAGCAATTTATTTTTTTTATTTAAAATTGTTTTTATTCGAACTATCTAATTTGTGGTTTATTTTAATCTACAAGTATTTATTTATATGTTGTTTTTTACCTCCATTATTACTAAATAAAATGTAAAAAAAATACATAAATGTGAAATGAATAATTTTGTAGCTTAAAACATAATTTCTCAGTGTTAAATATTAAATTACAAAATCAGATAAATGGTGTAAATTAACTAATAATTTTGTGAACTTTATGTTATTTTTTGTAAAGTTTACTGAGTACCCATGTCAATAATTAGATATTTTTTGTTGGAGAGAATAAATAACATTGTATAGTGAAAATGTAATATTTTGCATGAATTTTCATACAATATGTGATTAATGTTATTTTGAATAAATTACATATTATATATAATAGAAACATATGTTATTCTTCAATTGCATCTCTAGATAGGATTTTTTATAGTTTTAAAGATTATTGAGATATTTTAAATATATTTATCTAATTTATTTATAAAAAAAATATTTGTTTGTGCATCGATCTAGTTATTATTTAAATAAGAAAAGGTAGGTAGAAAAGCTACATCTTGGAGTTATAGTTGAATCATTTGCATATATACCTGAAAGCTACAACTTCGATGAACTCTGTATCAATCTGGAATAGGAAAAAAAGCATTTCAGTTTTGAAGACATGAGAGATGATGCAGTGAGAATGAGATTGAGATTGAAGCTTTACCCCTGTTTCCTCCTTCACTTCTCTTACAGCTCCCGTGTAGATTTCCTCGGACTGATGATTAGATAAGATCTCCATAACCAAACATTATGAGTGTAGATTAGTAGTATGCATGAAATGAAACCCACCCACCTCAAGAATGAAACCAGTTGGTATTTTCCAGAGGTGACGAAGATGAGGAGTGGTGTGTTTTTCTTGCACCACCAGCAGCTGCAATCATTGACAATATTCGAAGATGATGTAATGATTGATGTGATGATGATAGTGATAGTGATAGTGATACCTGATTGGTGTGGTTGATGACGAAGGAGCCGACTCCGACATGATGGGAAGCATTGGAAGGAAGCAGGCAAGGTCCATCTGGAATCCAGTAGGTCATCATCACGTATGATCTCTCTGCGTGATGGTATTCAAATCCTTCCTACGTACGTACACAACACAATCATATCAACCTCTTATTATTCTAACTAATTTATTTATTAATCTGGAATGCAATTTAAGTCACCTGCACGGCTACAGGCACCAGATCAGACCTTTCCACTGGCAGCTTCAGCCACACGCCCTTCTTCCCCTGTATTCACCCAAGATCACATAACATAAATGAGGTTAAAGTATTTTTTATACTATAAATTTAACTCCAATAGTCCTGGGCCTCATTGTGCTCATTCCCAAAATTGATGGGCTACTCCATTCACCTCATTGTTTTTCTATTACTATATTTATAACAATTATATCACTAAAAGCCCACTTTTATTTAGTATTCAACGATCATAATTTTATTTTGTCAATGAAGTTTTTAATAGATAATTATATCCTTAAAACTTAACTACTAATAAACCAGAAAAAAAAAAAAAAAAAAAAACAGTAGTTTCTTATAATTACAATTCTGTCAATTTTTTTTTTGCAACATCAATTTTTTTTTTTATTTTACTAACTATTAGTTATATTATAATATAAATTTTCAATTAATAATAATAAAATCTAACAAACTTCTATTTGCACTTTTTCTTTAAAATATTATATTTACTAATTTTAAGTAACACAGTAAAATTTATTTATAGAATAATTTTGTTAAATAAGCTATCACTTTTGTAGACTTTGTGTTTGATGAACTTTAATATTTTACTTTTATTAAATCAATATATATGATTTGATATATAATATAGAAAATAATATTAGATGTATTATATATAATATTGATGAATAAGCATTAAAGTTATTTGAAAAACACTAAAAACATTTTTTATATAACTTTATCAATTATATTTTAATATATATTAAAATATAATTGATAAAATAAAACATTACATATTTAACTCGACATCTCACAAATGTAATCTAGTTTAATCATTAAACTAAAGCATGTCCAAATATTGATGAAACAAAAAATAATTTTGTATTTTACTATTTAAATTAAGGAATGCATAAAGATTTGATGCATTTTAGATTTTTTATAATATTTTTTATTGCTTAAAACATTAAAACAGAGAGACGGTAATGAAATTAATTTGCGAATTCATTGGGCTGAGGTCCAGCCAAAATATTAAAGGGTTAAAGTTAGGATAAAAAAATTTTAATTAGAAAATAATCGGTGACTTGATAGAATTGACTTGAAATTAGATAATTAACATTACCTAACAGGTATATAGGAATGTCTACATCACGTTTTTTTCTCCTATATAAGGTGAAAAATGGAATGTTTAAGATAAAGTTATGGAATCGAACCTTCATTCTCCAATGGTATAGAGATGAACGAAGAGCGAAAACGAAGGCTTGAGAGTTGGAAGGGAGTTGGTCCGGATTGACTACCACTCCCTCATAGTCATCATCAAATGCATCAAGAACTCTGTCTTTTTTCAGGAATAAGCTTGAATTAGATCAGTTAATTCGACACGAATAAGAGTCAATTAGATCATCTTGGCTAACCGCACTCGTTTCATTTGGGGAAGTTCTTGAATATGAAGAAGCCCTCGTAGATAAGTCTACAAGAAGTAGCAAAATTTTTTTTTTTCACGAAATGGGTCCAAATCCAAAATGAAAATAACAACATATGCAGTTTGCAAGCCAAAAAACAATTTTGTTCAACTAATCAATTCATTCTATATGAGTATGGATGATGCAAACAGGTTCTTCATTAAAATTGTTAAGATCCTCAATTCTTTCTAAAAATTGGCTTATAATAGACAAGACTTTCACTATTATAAGTTAGTATAAGTCTAAGTCCTTAGTTGATGTTGGATATTTTAACACATTTCCGTAATGTGGAGCTTTATGGGAATTCCTTCATTGGGATATTTTAACACCTCTCTCGCATGCTGGGTGGAGCTTTTATAAGGAATCCATCATCAAATTGGGCCGACTCTAATCCCATGTTAAGATTTCATATTCTACCTACAAAATTAACTTGCAAAGTACTGGATTATAAAATAATCTACGCCTAGGTCTCTACTGCATGTGAGATAATTTAACAAAAAATTTCCAGGGTTCAACGGCATAAGAAACAGAACCAACTGAAACTGAATATTTTCCGCCAATGAAAAGAACTTGTTTTCTCAATGAAACCTCAAAAAACTTCAGGAATACTTACCACCAACTGAAATACACTGAGGAATATCATTTAAATACAAAGAACTAAGAAAAAAAACAGAGAGACATATTTCACTAGTGTTTACCTCTGCAATAACAAAGCTGCGGACTGAATTTGAACATTTGGGAGGAGTTAAGAAAAGGGCGTGACAGAATCATCGAGGATAATGACTTGGAGCCGAACGGGATCGCCTCCATCATTAATTACTAGGGGAGAAGTTCAAATCTCAGCTAGCTATGACTTAAATTAGTTTTTAATTAAATATGTGTGTGTGTGTATATATGTGCATATGAGATGGGATAATCAAAATATTATTCAATCATCTTTGAAAATACTCGGAGAATCCCTCGTAGTTGCTTGAAAACAAGAAATCTTCTTGGGTTTCTTCACTTTTCGGGAATAACTATGAAGGACATAATAATGCTGTGCAAGAGAAAACACAAAATTTCAAACTTGAAGATGAGAAACGAAGGGAAAGCTTTTTTTAAGCAGAAGAGTGGCAGAGGCGAGTTTGTGGTGTAAAATTGAGAGCTACATACACGAAGACAAGGCATAAAATCTGGCTGGGAAAAATACACACAAAAATAAATAAATAAATAAAATAGACAGGTAGAAAATCATGTGGAGAATGGTGTATAATTAAAATTATAATAGTTAATCAAATATAATATAATTACAAACTATTATGTTTTTTAAATATAATATAAATCAAGTATAATATTAAAATATATAGTCCATCCCTTCCAATTATATATACTTTGATTTTACACGTTTGTCATAAATTATTAAAGAATACAATATTTTTAAAAAAACTTTCAATATTACTCCTATTTAAATTATTAATTAACCTTTTTTTATAATATTACTTATAATGTTCTCATTTTCCAAAATGATTTAAGTGTATATTTGTAAATTACTAGAAAAAATAATATCAAACATAGAAATTGGATTATATAATTAGAACACATTAAAATAGTAATCCGGACCAAATAATTGGAAGGTATAGAATATCAAATTTTTTATTTTATTTCTAATGTATGATAGGATCAAAATTTTGGTAAATGAGATTTAATAAAATTATAATATATTTGCGAATTGACATTAATTTTTTTTAATGATAATACTTTAATTTAAATTTACACACTCAAATGTTTCAAGGAAATTCGAACTCAAGAAACACTGACAATAAATTTTGTGAATGTTGATTGTTGTATTTGAATTATTCACAGGAAGCTATGACAACTTTCCGAAGATGGACTTTTGCTTATGTTATAAAATTAAAACAATCTTAATAATTTAACATAACTTATAATAAATTTAATAAATCACAAGAATTCGAAATATATTTAATATATTACTTATAGAAATACAAAGATAGAGATTGCAGGCATGCATTGAGATGGGTCCAACATTAGATGAGCAAAAATGTGCATGACTCACCATCTCTCTTAACCGCACATGTGTGGGAAAGACCCCTCTAGCTTTCTTACACACGTGGGATAAAGGAAAAAAAATAGAGTACTCTCCCCGTTCAATTTATTAGTCTCACTTACCTTTTTGGTCTGTATTATTTATTAATCCTTTTTACTAAAATGATAAATTTTTTCATACTCACTAATAAAATATTAATTCACTATGCTCACAAACATTGATTATCATATCATTTAACTTTGGGACTAATAATTAGGAACCAAGGTAGTATTATTTAGGAATATATATATCCATTTTTAACTAATTAAATAATTCTATTTTTTTATACTAGGAAATTATATCTTCAGGCTTAATTGTTAAAGATAACTAGTATAGCACTCGCTTGATTATTTGTGCATTAATATTTATAAAATAATATGTAAGAATTTGGAATACCTAAAGATTTGAGTGGAATTTATTAATATCCATTTTCAATTATATGCATTATGAAAATACCCAAAACATTATATTCATTCACAAAATACCCACTACACATTCTGACATTTTTCAGAATTCTGTTATTGAGAAGAGAGAAGGACGGTGCCAGAGTCGGTGTCGAGCACCAACACCGACCCACATTTTTTTTAAAAATCATGAGATGGTCGGTGGCTGCCTTCCGCCATTGACCTCGCCACCGACCCACTCCACACACACCCCCACCACCGACTCATGCACACACACACACCATACCATATACTCCCTCCGTCCCGAGTTATTAGTCCCAT
>JAPKLW010000082.1:87752-146928 GCA_026898455.1 Plectranthus barbatus
ATATATATATATATATATATATATATATATATATGGTAGTGATCAGGTGAGAATAGGAGTTACTATGAGAAATAAGAATAAATCTCGCGCGTCCATCTCATCAAATCGACGAACATGATTCATTCTCAGTATATTGAAAAACGCGGCATTTTTACCCCAATATCGTGCAGTTTTAGTCTTTAAAGGCTAAAACTGTAAAAATACTCAAACACAAACAGCAACCTGCATTTTAAGGCCGATTTACTTCATTTTTAGCCCACTTTACTTCATTTTTAGCCCGATTTACTTCATTTTTAAATAAATACGAATTAAAAAAAAATTAAACATCTTCTTCTTCAAAGCAACAACACGAGCGTAGTCTCTATAAAACTCAATACCAACATCAATAGTTCTTAAAACTATGCCCTTAAAATGTTTCATCTTATTAACACACTTTGGAATAAATGAACATGTAAGATACAAAAATGCACAAAGTTAACACTATAGATGGACGCGCGAGATCTATTCTTATTTCTCATAGTAAATCTCATTCTCACTTGATCACTACCCTATATATATATATATATATATATATATATATATATATATATATATATATATAAATATGTATATTTTTATATTAAACTTAAAAATTATTAAAAAACTTGGTGATGTGATTGTTGGTGTCAAAAAAATCAAAATGGGTATTTTTTGAATGTGTTTAATGTTTTGGGTATTTTTATAATTTATTTAGTGGTTTTGGATATTTAAAATATTTTTCACTAAAAATCTCGTCCATATAATAGAAGTGGTTATTTATGTATGTTTTATTAAATATTAATTAACTTCATCATCCAAATAAAGTTTAGTGTTTAATTCAATTTTTCCAAGATCTGCTGCTATCATTTAAAAATTTTCATCTTCATTTTATCCTTCTTATCTTTCATTGTTACATATTTAAGGGTATAATTATTATTTAATATATTTTAAATATCTTTTCCCCTCTTATTCGCGACCAGATTTTTCTTACCTTCTTTCGCGCGATTAATTTGATTTATAATTCCTTGTATTGGCGATTTGCAATTTATGACTAGATCTCGATTTCTTTGTTGAATAAGTTTTGAGATTTCTTTGTATTTGTTCGTTTTCATGGTCTCTTATATTCAACAAATTCGTATTTTGAATTTTCCTCTGCGATCGAAATCAGAGTGATTCATATTCAATCATGGTGGAAGCTGGTTTTGAAGGTTTGATTCTAAATTTTCATGCTTTCTAAGTTCATATTTGTTTCTGTTATAGTTTCGTGAGAAGTTATTTCGATTCGGAATTAAAAATTATATTGTTAATTCATGAAGAATATATTTGTTTTGGTTGTGAATTTGTTTTGGTTTGAATATCATATTTATTTCGATTGTTTCAAGTTTTTGATAATGTTTCTTTATTATTGTTTTACTAAACTATTTTTGATATATTGTTTTGAAATTTTTTATTTTCAACTATTTCTGAAGTATTTCATTTTGACTTTTATATTATTCATCTGAAGTGCTGTTATATTCATTATTTGGTGTTATACGTTCATTTTAGTAAATTCCTATTCTCTCATCAACCTTTTCATTCCTATTTTTGAATTTCATTTTTGTTAATTTGATGTTCATTTTATGTGTCGTCAGGTTCATTTATACCACTTTATGCTGATTCGAAGAATCCTTACAAAGGGAGAAAATTTAGATCATTGGAGGATGGTATTGAATTTCATAACAATTATGCCCGAATGATTGGTTTTGTTACTCGTTTGTCAACAGATAATAAGGTTGGTAATACATTTATTTGGAGGTTATTTCCTGCATAGGTGTAGCTCTTAAGATGACTGTGACTGATCAAGATTTAGGTATGAAGGTTGCTATTGAAAGAGTCATGATAGGTACTAGGCACCGTTGGTGTATGTGGCATATCATGCTTAAGATTGTTGATAAGGTTACCAAAGATTTACATGCTAATGATGAGTTTAACGAAGTTTTGAAGTTAATTGTTTGGTTGGAATTAATTGATCCTGAAGTGTTTGAAGAGGGTTGGGATCATATAATGGTCAACTATGAATTAGATGGGAATAAGTGATTTGAGACTATTTGAGTGTAGGGCTTATTGGGTACCAGCTTATTTCCGTGACTTTCCTTTTGGTGGTCTTATGAGGACAATATTCATTTCAAAATGTGAGGATAATTTCTTTAAGAGCTACAAAAGGTCCCATTCTAATTTGCTTCAGTTTTTGATGAATTACAATCATGTTGTTGCGTCACAAAGGAATTCAAATTCACATTTGAATTATCTTGATAGCTGCATTGTTCGTAACATAGAGACTTCATTGTTGATTGAGAAACATGCTTCTATGATTTATACATAAAAAATCTTTAGATTTGTTTAGGATGAGTTACTTGCAGCTTCCTTTAAATGTCGGATTCTGGAAAAATATTTGATTGGCAATGATGAGGTTTATAGAATCAAGGATGAAAGACATGTTATATCTAAGGTTGTTTATAACAGAGATGATGAATCTTTCAGTTGTTGCTGTAATCACTTGATCATATGTTGCACACAACAAACCAGTATTTTGGGAGCTGTGGTGATCGACTAAGATATGAGAAACGAGGAGGAAATTCTGCTTCTCAACCGGGCAAGGAATCCGAAGGGAATCTTCACCAGATATTCGGATTGAGTTGGGATACAGATCAGAAGATCAGATGAGGAGGATCGTGTTCTTTCTTCTCTCCCTCTTTCTTTTTCGAAAATTACTGATTAATTTTCTTAGATTTAGTTCCTCAATCTGTTAGGAATAAATCTTGGTGCGTGGGAAAAAGGATCAAGGATCAAATCTCTACGCACTCGTCGTTCTTCAGGTTTCTACAATCCAGGTATTCCACATAAACCCCCTTATGCATAATCAATAAGAGCATGCTAGGATTAATCATAGGCATAACAATTTATTTTTGATATTCCAATTATCGATCTTGGCAAACGTACTTCGTGATTCAGTTCACGAAGTCCCTTCATCAATTAACTTAGGTTAGGTTGATTATTATTGGCACTAGCCGCAAGAGGAAGAAGTTCAAGGAGGAACTATAAAACTTCTAAATCCGGCGTTCAAAGAGGCTGCGAGGTGTGTCCTCACTCCAAGGATTGTCGACTCTTTGTATCAAATCTTAGTGAATTCCAGTCAGAAGACTGAAGAGTGGACGTAGGACTTTTGTCTGAACCACTATAAAGGGTTTGATGCTAAGAGGTTAACAATATGAGCAGTAGACATGTCGGAAAATAATAAATTAAAGCAGAAATTAAAACATAGTCGCAAACAATTGAAACAATTAAATATTGAAACCTTATGATAAAACAATATTAATGTTTTCCCCAATTTGCCTAAGTATTACTATTGCAAGCCGCACATGTGGATGTTTACAACAAAAACTTAACCAGACTGCATCTTTCAATTACAGTCCTTTAATTCCAATCCATGCCCGGGTTCCTTAGACAAATGGAATTAATAATTGGAGACTAACTTCAGACCATATTATCCTACTGAGCAGGGACATCACAAATGAGTTATACTCTGGATAATATCTAAGCTAGCTTACCACCAAAGCCAACCCTCCCATATAAGGATCTGCTAGGCCACACCTGATCCCTTATAATAAGGTTGTCTCATTTAATTCAATCCCTAGAGAACTTATGAAAACTCAAATGTTTGTTTTAAGAAATCCTATCTATTAGAACTTATGAATAATAAATTAAGTAAGCTACATATGTAGACGTTTACCTAATAAATTACCCACTTCTAATAAATGATCGCTTTGTGGAGGTCTTATTAAATAATCAACTTAATAATTTAAATTCATAAGGTTCAATTGCACAAATTATTTTATATAGCTATAATTATAACATTGCTAAAACTCTATCATGCAAACCATGAACCCCGAATTTATAGTTATAATTAATTACACAAAATAAATCACATAGCATGCTTTAAAGCTGTAAATAAAAGCAGTAAACGTGCTCCTATTATCTACAACATGATTATATGTTGCGCAATTAATTTAAACACATATATCATGCGAAGACAAATAATAAAGCAAAAAAAAAATGTCCCCGTAGCTTCATGATACAGAATTAAGAAATAATTCTATTTATTACACTTTGGAATTATTTCACAGATCTTCGACTGGGCTCCCACTACTTGGACTGTGATCTAATTTTATTTTCTGAAAATTGGGCCTCCAAGATTTGATTCATCAGAAAATAGGACAACTGGGCCAGTTAACCAAATTGCAGGTCGGGCACACATTGCAAGCCCGATATCCCGCGAGAACTCGGCCTGACGGGCCACCACTGGCGAAACACCACCGCCGGCAACCCGCCGCCGCCGTGGACTCGCCAAAATCGTGCAGCAGTCATGCATGCACTTCGCATGGCTGCAGCCCGCGAAAACCGCAGCCACGGCCATCGCCCCGTTCGCCTGCCGGTGTCGCCCACCATCTTCTTCACCGTCGGCCACCTTGGCTTGCCGGAATCGCATGCAGGGCACGGTGAGGACGCGCACCCCGGTTGCAGCCGCAAACCCTAGGGTTTGCTCCTGCCGCAACTGCGTCATCGCCCACCGACCGCCGTCGCCGCTGCTTTCCACCCCTGGAGCCTTGCCGCAACACCTTGCCATCGCCGACATTGTCCGAGTAGAGCGAGCAGGCCACCGGAGCGCATGCGCAGGGTGCCTGCGCGCGCACGCGGAACCTAGGGTTCTGCCGTGCCGCGTGCAGTCCTCGCGTCTAGACCGCAGTCACCTCCATCCCGGCTCTGCCTCCGTCGCCTCGCGCTGTCGTCCCGGGACCCCGCATGCTGCCGACCGGCCTGTGGCTACGTGGCCCTTGCCATGCGCACGCGGTGCTGAAACCCTAGGGTTTCGCACGCAGCACCGCCGCTGTGGCCCTCCCGCGTGCTATTTGCTGCCGTGCCTATGCCGCGCGCGACCGCTGTACACGGCCTGCTACCGTGCCGGTGTTGTCGTGCGGTCCTTCGTTCTTTGTGTTCTTCCCTCGTTCTTTGTGTTCTTCGTGTTCTCCATTTTATAGATTTAATTTAAAATTGAAAAATTACATAGAATTGCATCCTAATACAATTTTGGAATTTAAATCTAACCACTAATTTATCTCGTGGGTGAAAAACAAATCCTTATAAAAGGGCGGATTAACCCGACAACCACGAGGACTAAAACACAAACATACAATCCATAAACCATTCATGCATTCATTCAATAATAATTATCATGCAAATCATAGGCAATATTATTTTTCCTGACAGAGCCAATTAATGAACCTGGCTCTGATACCAATTGAAGGGATTCGTGAACTGAATCACGAAGTCCGTTGCCAAGATCGATAATTGGAATATAAAAAATAAATTGTTATGCCTATGATTATTCCTAGCATGCTCCTATTGATTATGCGGAATACCTAGATTGTAGAAACCTGAAGAACGAGTGCGCAGAGATTTGATCTTGATCTCTTTTTCTGCGCACAAAGATTAATTCCTAACAGATTAAGGGAATCAAATCTGTGAAAATTAATTAATAGTTTTCAAAAACAAGAAGGAGAGAGAAGAATGAAGACGATCCTCCTGATCTAATCTTCTAATCTGTATCCTAACTCAATCCGAATATCTTGTGAAGATTCAATTCGGATTCCTTGCCCGGTTGAGAAGCAGAATTTGCTCCTCGTTTCTCAGATCTAGTCGATCACCATAGCTCCCAAATACTAGTTTGTTGTGTGCAACATATGATCTTGTGGTGTGTTGAGATCTGAGGAACTGAGACCTATTTATAGGAAAATACTGGACTTTTATTGGGCCTAAGTTTTCATGGGCCAGACAAGGGACCAGAATGAAAATAGCAAATAAGGCCTATGAATTAATTAATTCCCATATTCAACCCATTATATAATAATTAATTAATATTGATTCATTCCACCAGAGAATCAATACTGTCCTACCTATTTGCTACCACGTTTTGAGGTACGGGTTGCATGAGCTCGGTATATGCCCACATTTAAGGTTACAGACATTCGTTAATTAATTTAAGCTCTGACAAGCTATTTAATTAATTAACATCTTATATTCCTGAGTCGATCCACTTAAACCTTTTCACTTATGCTTGAACTTAATCAGCCTGCAGGACTTTAGCATAACGAACCTTTTGAGCTGCTCAGGGAATGTCACCATCCTATGCTGGATGTGGTTACCTAGTTCCAGTACCAGACAGTCATACACAAAATGCTATCACCCAAGATATAGATATACAAGCTCAACTAGAACCTTTCACTGCAACTCAAAGTGATACACAATCTGCATGTACTTCCGTACCTTCATTTAGGTTTAGGATCTCATCAAGATTTTAGTGGAAGTATGGATTTTGCCAAGTACGAATCCAGCAAAGTATGGTGTAATCATTCGAACCATACTGAGCAACAGGGGACCAATCATACTTCAAAAGATGACGTTATCAGCATGGAGTTGCAAGCATGACAGCATCAACATAGACTTCCTAGTCTAGGTCCTAGCAAATGAAGACTAGGGGAATCACATGAGGATTATACTGAAGAAGAACATACTTTAAGGATTGGAGAAGTCTTAAAGTCTGCAAGCACGAAACTTGAAGTTTCGCTACCTAGGACAACAATTTTGGGATTCCTCATACTGGCAAAATACTATCGTTCTGACAAAAAGGTGGAAAAGGTACAAAATCTCTGCAAAATGCACCACCTACCCGCCGAACGTAGCAGCCAATAGAGACATCTGATTGGAAAACTTTCATTTTGTCTCTAATGGGTCTTAGATTCAAACCTTCAACTTCTTGGGTATAAATACCGAAGAAACCAACTGAAGAACTGTAACGTCCCCATTTGACCTTCCCAAATTCCGAGGCACGTCACAGTCGTGGTTACCTATCTCTTAAATACTTTGTAGATCAAAACAGCGGAAGACTTAACATTTGAAAAGACGAATCTAAATTTTAACATTTAATCCTCAAAAGAACGAGTATTTCAAAATGAAACATGGATGGTTTAAATACTTAGATTTTTCAAAAGTGAACAATAACAGGAAAGGAATAGATTCAGAGAGCGGTGCAGCAGTGTGTGTAGCGTGATGGTGACATGTATATGAAGATACATGTCACAGGATCTTTAATCTTCGAAATTCAGCTCCATACTTTACACCGTCAGCTCGCCATCCCTGCTCGCTTAACCTGCGTATTTTAGAAATAATACGAGGGGCTGAGTAGTTTCATACTCCGTAGAAACATGCCCGAAAACATACAACTTATATATGAATGCTATGAAACTCACACAGATAAACACGGGGTTTTGTTGAAAGAAACTGTGTTATCTAAAACATTTTATTTTGCACGTGCTATCTAACATGTTATTATATCTGTTTATCGTGGTGTAACTGGAAGCTGGCCCACTCCCTAGCTACGATGATTAGTCAGGAATGAATTCACACTCAACCCACTATCATCTAAGTGCACTAATCTCGGAACACACAACATCGAGATCTGATCGTATTTAAATAATCAATTACTTTTCATAATGGGTTTACGGTCTCACCGTTTTACCCGAGCTCATAAATATAAGGTTTTTAGCCTTTCTCACAATTAATAAGAATAGCGCAAGTACTCCGCGTACATGGTTCTCGTCTTATTAATAACTCTTTGTTGTTAGCAGACAATCAGAGGACATATATAATAGCACAAAAAATTTTGCATAGCAATCAGTTTAAAAAAAATTATTTTCACATGTTTTGAAAATAAAAGCACATTTTCATTTTTATACTGAAATAGTTCCCACCTGGTGTTAGGCTTTAATGAATTAGAGGAGTCCTCATAAATTGAGCAAATGGAGCTTTCCTTCCTTATCTCACACCTTCAATAACATCAAATATACTAATTAGGACGGGTAACTAGGATAGGAAACTTATCAATCGACTCCATACGACACTTCGCATCCAACTCATCTCTATCTCTAATACTAACATGTCTTCATAATCTCATCCATCCAATTTTGACAAATGACAACCTTCACACTTAGATTCACCTACCAACACATGTTTTACACTTAACACGTTCCAACAATCATATAGTAAACTCAAGGGTCGAATATATCTCGAAAAGGAATGAAAATGGGTCACGAAAATGAGTTTTAATCACCAAAGCCATAGCCCGTCCCTAATGGAATGCGTCCGTACCAAACGGGATAGACGACTTATTTCTGTCCGCCCGACCGTGGCCTGTCCTGAGCGGGACACACCCATCCCAAACAGGATGGGTGTCTCGAGCGAGTAGTTCGCCTTGCCGAGAGCCGTTCCGAATGGGATGCTCTCGTCCCGTTCAGGACGCGTCGTTTTCCTCACGATTTCAACCCTGTAACTCCAAAAATCTTCCGATCTAACCACCCAAATTCACATGCAATAATATATACGAGGTCCTAGACTCTAGGGGAACACGAAAACATGCTTTGAAGCAAGAAAAACGAAGGATAAAGGAAATGGGTGAAGCTCACAAGAAATGGAAGGTGACGGCGGTGGTGGCGTGGTTTCCGGCATCTAAACTCAAAGCTCTCGATCTCCGAACGGTCTCTAGTAAGTGGGGAACACGAATATTCACGTCTTAGCTCAAGATAAATGAGTATGAACAAGTTAAAATTCTAGAAAATGGAAACTCACCAATTCTGGCGGCCTAACTTCTCTCTACGATTTCTCTTTCGATTCTCGACGTCTCAGCCTCTACCTTAGCTCTATAGAAAGCCTGGAACAAGATCTATGCGATGGTGGTGGTCTCGGGGTCGGTGGTGATAGGAGGTGGCCGAAATATGGCTGGAAAGTGCTCAGCTGGGAAAGAAAATAGGTGGAGTGCTGGGAAAGCTATGGTAGAGAGAGAGTAGTGTGAAAATGAAATAATCCCCCTTTTTCCCCTTTAGTCTGAATTAGAGATTCTTTCTCCCTTCTACATGTGTCATCCTAAAACCATGCAAAGTGACACCTACACTTATTCTATGCAATACTTCTACATTCTCCAAATTAGTCCTTTATACACTTCCAATAATTCAATATTCAACCCCCAACAATTATTATTTCCCTCCACGGGTCTCTGAAAATTATTCCTATTAATTTGTTCTCATCCGTATAATATTTCGAACATATATTTAGCTCGAATTAGGAAATCGGCTTTCCAAACTTGAATTACAAATTGTAACCGAACTCGTGATAACAATAAATGAATTATTGCACAAATGAGAAAGGAATTATCTCATTACAATAATTAAGCCATTTATTAGCTTGATAAAACTCGGGGTATTACATCCTCCCCACCTTACAAAAATTTCATCCTGAAATTTACTAGAGTTCTTCGAAAAGCTCGGTGTACTTCTCTTTCATCTTCTCTTCTGACTCCCATGTCGCTTCCTCTCGACCATGGTGACTCCACAATACTTTGAAAAGAGGAATTGACTTGTTTCTCAACTCTTGTATCTTTCGGTCCAAAATTGCTTCTGGCCTTTCTTCATAACGTAAATCGGAGTTCAAAACAATCTCATCTTGCCGGATCACGTGTTTAGGGTCATACAAGTATTTTCTTAACTGAAATAAGTGGAAAACGTTGTGCACATTGCCCATGCTCGGAGGTAATGCCAGACGGTAAGCCACTGGACCGATACGTTCTAAAATCTCATAAGGTCCCACAAAGCGCGGTCGCAGCTTGCCTCTCACTCCAAATCTTATAATACCCTTTGAAGGTGAGACCTTTAGGAATACCTTATCTCCTACTTCAAAGTGTAGCTCAACCCTTCTGGAATCGGCATAAGATTTCTGCCTGCTCTGGGCTTCCTTGATTCGGTCTCGGATCTAACGAACAATTGTAATCATCTCACTGATGGCGTCAGGTCCTAGAACTTGTCTTTCACCCACTTCGTCCCAATACAGTGGAGATCGACACTTCCTTCCATAAAGAGCTTCGTACGGATCCATCCCAATCGTCGCTTGGTAACTATTATTGTAGGCGAACTCGATTAGCGGCAATATTAGCTCCCAACTTCCTCCTCGATCGAGAACCACTGTCCTCAAGAGTTTGGATGGTTCTCTCGGATTGACCATCGGTTTGCGGGTGAAACGTCGTGCTGAAATTTAGGCGCGTCCCCAACTCTTGTTGCATACTCATCCAAAATCGAGACGTAAACTTTGCGTCTCTGTCAAACGTAATAGATACTGGCACTCCGTGCTGTCTGACAATCTCGCGGATGTACAGCTGTGCCAACTTGTCTGATCCATAAGTCACTCGGATTGGCAAGAAATGCGCACTCTTCGTTAGACGATCCACTATAACCCATATTGCCGTATTTCCTTTTTGTGATCTTGGCAAACCCGTCACAAAATCCATGGCAATGTGTTCCCATTTCCACTCGGGAATGTCTAACAGCTGCGATTTCCCATACGGTCGCTGATGTAATGCCTTGACTTGCTGACATGCCAAGTACTTTTCCACATACAAGGCTACATCCTTTTTCATACCATCCCACCAGTACTTAGTCTTCAGATCTTGATACATTTTCGTACTTCCTGGGTGAGCGGTATACGGCGTATCATGAGCTTCACTCATAATCTCGTTTCTCAGATCTTCACTGTTCGACACCAGGATTCTGTCCCTGAACAACAATGCATTATCAGGTACCTCTCGGTATTCGCCCACCGATTTAACGCTCAATTTTTGGCGTAACTTCTTGAGTTCCACATCCTTCCCCTGTGCCTCAATGATTCTTTCTCTTAAATCCGGCACGACAGTCAGAGTTGCTACTTCACATCTCTTTCTCTCTGAGGGCGATATTACTTCAAGATGAAGTTTCTAGAATTTTCTGACCAAATTGCCCTCTGTGGTAAGCATACAACCCAATTTAGCCTCCCCTTTTCTTCTCAAGGCATCGACTACTAAATTTGCCTTACATGGGTGATAGTTTATGGTTAGATCGTAATCATTGACTAACTCCAGCCATCTCCTATGCCTCATATTCAGATTCTTCTGCTCGAAGAAGTATTTCAAGCTCTTATGATATGTGAATATGGCACACTTAACTCCATAGACATGGTGTCTCCAAATTTTCAATGCATGGATTACGACCGCTAGTTCCAAATCATGAGTTCGATAGCTCACCTCGTGCGGTCTTAATTGCCTTGATGCATAAGCTATCACCTTTCCATCTTGCATTAGAACACAACCGAGTCCATTCTTAGATGCATCTGTGTATACCTCAAAGTTTTTATCTGGCTCTGGCACTGCCAAAACTGGTGCGGTTGTCAGAAATTGCTTTAGCTTCTGGAAACTCTCCTCACATTCTTTTGTCCAGACAAACTTTATCCCTTTTTGGAGTAGTTGTGTCATCAGCTTCGCAATCTTCGAGAAGCCTTCAATGAACCTCTTATAGTATCCAGCTAAGCCAAGAAAGCTACGAATCTCGTTTGGCGTCATCAACGACTTCCACTCTATCACCGTCTGAATTTTTGCTGGATTTATGTTTATGTCGTCTGCCGACACAATGTTCTTCTCATCCCTGAGAGTTTGTAATACCGTTCTCAAATGTTGCTCATGTTCTTCTTCACTCTTTGAATATATAAGGATATCATCGATAAACACCAAAACAAAGTTATCGAGATACGGATGAAACACTTTATTCATCAAGTCCATGAACACAACCGAAGCATTTGTGAGTCCAAACGGCATTACTATAGACTCATAGTGGCCATATCTTGTCCTAAAAGTTGTCTTCGGAATGTCTTCCTTTCGTATCTTCAATTGGTGGTACCCTGATCCGAGATCAATCTTGGAAATAGTGCTCGCTCCCTTGAGCTTGTCAAACAGATCATCAATTCTCGACAGAGGGTACTTGTTCTTCAAGGTCAACTTATTCAATTCCCGATAATCAATGCACATTCGCATTGAACCGTCCTTCTTCTTGACAAATAGGACCGGTGCTCCCCAAGATGACACACTCGGTCGAATAAACCCCATGTCTAACAGCTCTTGCAACTGAACTTTCAGTTCTTGCAATTCTTTTGGAGCCATGCGATATGGTACCTTGGAAATCGGTGTTGCTCCCGGTTCCAGGTCTATAGTGAACTCAATCTACCTATCTGGCGGCAGTCCTGGTAGTTCCTTCATAAATACGTCCTCGAATTCCCTTACAATCGGTACGTCCTGGACTATCAATCCAGGCTTCTCCTCTCCCTCTAGATACACCAAGAAAGCTTGATTCTCAGCTTTGCTTAACAACTTTGATGCCTACAGTGCAGATATGACCGATACTCTTTGTCTTCTTTTGAACCCATAAACAAACGAATCTTCATTCTCGGGTCTCGGTATAATCACTTTCTGAATATCGTCGCTCTATTCTCCCCTAACCAATACATACCTAAGATTACGTCTAAGTTCTGAATATCCAATACATATAACTCTGCCACTTGGATCTCATTCTCATTCAACTTGATTTTCAAGTCACGGCATACTAAGGTAGAGATAGTTGTTTCTCGTGAAGGTATTGCTACGTTCAATTCCTGACTACTCCGTTCTACCTTAAGTTTTAATGCCTCAACACATGCAGATGAGATGAAGGTATGCGATGCTCCAGTGTCAAAAAGTACTATGACAGGTATATCATTAATCGTTCCCATACCTGCGAGATTTCCTTCGTCGCGGTTTCCTTCCAAGGCGTAGGCTCTTGCCCTTCTTGGTCGCTCATTCCCTCCTTGTGGGTTCCCTTCTTGATGCCTTGGAGGAGCTTGTTGGCCTTGCCTGCCTCCTCCTCGGTTCCCGACATTACCCCTCCAGGGTTGACGGTTACCCCTGATCATCTTTAATTGCTGGTTACCCGGTCTTTGAAAGTTTTGGCGGTTCCTAGATCCTGTTGGAGGTGTGGAGCACTGATGAGCATAATGTCCTTGGCCACCGCAGTTATAACACCTCAATCCGCCCTGCTGGCAATTCCCTGTATGCCTTCTCCCGCATCTCTGGCAGTTCTGTAAGTCTCCATCCCTCTGGTCATGCCTGGGTGCCATCTGGGGTCTGTTTCTTTGATAGAACTATTGGTCATTTCGCCCCTGGGCATTCTGATACCGACCTTGATCAGGGCGCTTTTGGCTTCCTTGCCCCTGAACAAACTGTCTGGGAGGTTCTTCCCACTTCCTTTTCGGAGCTGGGGCTGATGTCTTGGTCTCCTGAATTCCCCACCCTGGCATCTTCTTTTTATTCTTGGACGCTTCAATGTCCAAGGCGTGGCTCAGAAATTCTTGGTAAGTTAGCCCCTTAATCGTTGCCAAATGGGTACGAATTTCTTCCTGCAGACCTTCTCGGAACTTGTCTACCATCTTTTGCGGCGTATCTGCCAGGTGCGGCGCCATCTGTAATAATTCCCCGAACTTTATATCATACTCCTCTACTGACATCTTCCCTTGCTCGAAAAGGAAGAACTCCACTTCTCTCTCCTTCTGATACTGTTTTGGAATGTACTTCTCATACAAAGCTTCCTTGAATATGTCCCAGTTCAGCTGATTTCTCTCCCCTGGTGCTATCGACTTCACATAAGTCTCCCACCACCTATCGGCTTTCCCCTTCAACTGATATGACATACAGTTGATCTTTTCTGATTCAGAGCACCTCATGTGCTTGAAAATTTTCTCCAGTTCTCTTACCCAATCTTCTGCAGCCACGGGACCTCCTGTCCCGTCAAAGGTGGGAGGTTGTTGTTTCCTGAAGGTTTCTACCCACTTAACTGATGAGGTGGCTGGCTCCCTCTCAGGCGGAGGTTGAAAATGTCCATCGTGAGCCGTTGCATTGTCCCCATCGGACAGCGACTCATACCTACCGTGCTCTTGATAGATGGGGATTTCTTCCAGATACGGGGCTTCAAACTCGTGTGGCGGATTGGCCCCTCCACGGCCTCTACCTCGGCCTCTGCCGCGGCCTCGGCCTCGTCCTCTTCCACGGCCTGGATTGATATTCTCCGTACTATTTCCTTCCTGCAACTGTACAATCAACAATATAATTGTTGTTAGGGAACAATGCATATCCCCAAACAATATCCTCTCAACAATATTTCTCATGGAAGTAACATCAACATCGAATAACATCACGATAATTCGTTGTTCTACAAGTCAAACATAACTGAATCCAAGTACATAACAATAATACAAATAATGTCATCGTCTCATCAGGTACACAAAATAAATAAGGTCCAAATCCAAACACATAACAACTAAAATATGGAAGCTACAACATCTCTCAATCAGATCCTTCTGATGGATCCTCCTCCTCGGCCTCCTCATCCTCGTCTTCGACCTTCATCTTCTCTTTCCCCCTATCCTGGAACGCTGTCCTCCTCTCCCAGCTACCCTCGGTATCGCTTGATATGCAAATCGGTGCATGAGCATTCCCGTATCCTCCAAACATATCTGCCCAACCACTCGCTGTGGGTCTAGGCCACATCTCCACACTATGAATACCTGCATCAGGTGCTAAGTATGTCTGACTGGGCCCTCCGGTGTATAGTGGCGACTGTATGGATGACGCGTGCAAATCGGCAAATCCTGGTGGTCCCATGGAGTCCTGGTGCTAAGGTGCACCCTGAACTGATGATGTGGAGAAGTCGCACCAGGCATATGGGTCATAAGCTCCTCCCTGCTGAACCCCGGCCTGCGGTGGTGCATAAGCTGATGTAGGTGTGCTCGGTACAGGTCGAACTCTCAAATGTGACGTAGGTCCTACTGCTGACGCCTGTGTACCTCTGGAAGATGCTTGCGGAGGGTTCCCCTCCGCGATAACCTTTCGAATCAAATCTGCCATGAAACGTCGGAAGCTCGCTACCGTGCCGGTCGCACTATCACTATATAATCGAGTCAATGTCATCACCCAGTTAGTCCACCGGTCTGGCACAAGGTTAAGCGTCCCCTCCATCGCCTCTTGATCCGTGACTCCCAAATAGCGTACTTGCTCCCATAACTCCAAGTACTTCACCAAAGCTGATGTGAGGTTCTCCTCGGGAAAGGGGAGGTGTCTCCTGAATCGCTGGACTAGTCTCTCCTGAGGGTCCATGTGCCACAATAAACAAACGGTCAGTCCCAGAGGTCAATAAATAACACAATGCATGACTGTGTGTCTCAGGGCACCCACTGGCCTCCGGTGCACCATGCCGAGGTTCCTTTGGATCCTCGTGCAGACATACTGACTCAACTCCAAGTCTGACTGTATTTGTCAGGCTCACCGTGTACATTTTGTACACCTAACTATTAACTTGTAGTTTCCACAAGTTAACTCATTCTCACTACTCAACATACTAAACTAGACGGGGAAATTTTCAATTTCCCGATACTCAAAAACCAAGATCTAAGGTTCAGTCAACTACGAGTGTCGTTTCACTCCACTCGAATAACTTAATTTCTAAAACATAACAGAAATCCACGCGATACAAAGTCTACCCAAGTCAGTGCCTTTTCAAGGCCCACAGTCAACCGGTTAGTCCTATTCCACCCTAGTTCAAGCTTCAAGATAAATTTCAAACTTCCACCATTCCTTACAGCTCAATTTACAATTGAACACATCTTAGCCATAACACAAAATTTCACACTGCTTGCAACACGTTTCAAAACTCACAATTTGTAATAATCATTTCAAAATCATCAAACCCAACAACTCTTACCATTTTAAAAATTAACCAAAATTTTCAATGTTTTTCTAAAATCAATCCATAACTCCAATAAACTTTCAACACCAACCAAGTTTCTCCAACTATAAAACCAACACACAGCCGACTTCTTTCATCAAATAACCAGTGTTAGTGTTCCGCTCAACACAAAACCAACACAACCCAAAAAAAAACTGTTCAACATTCCCCAATCAACGAATACACCATTCTCATAAATTTTCAAATCACTTTTACTCCATACCCAAATACTTTCAAAATAGTTCATCAAAATCAAATTGCAAGAAGGAAATTTTAAAATCTCAAAACATACCTCAGGTTGCGCATGATGGATTAGGGTGTAAAGTATGAGCAGCCTCTTCAATCGACTTCCAAGACCAAAACACTTTAAGGACTCGATACTTTTCAAAAATTTTAAACAAGTTTCAAATCATTTTTTTTAAAAAAACCTGTGGCTCTGATACCACTTCTGTAATGCCCCCATTTGACCTTCCCAAATTCCGAGGCACGTCACAGTCGTGGTTACCTATCTCTTAAATACTTTGTAGATCAAAACAGCGGAAGACTTAACATTTGTAAAGACGAATCTAAAATTTAACATTTAATCCTCAAAAGAACGAGTATTTCAAAATGAAACATGGATGGTTTAAATACTTAGATTTTCAAAAGTGAACAAAAACAGAGAAGGAATAGATTCAGAGAGCGGTGCAGCAGTGTGTGTAGCGTGATGGTGACATGCATATGAAGATACATGTCACAGGATCTTTAATCTTCGAAATTCAGCTCCATACTTTACACCGCCACCTCGCCATCCCTGCTCGCTTAACCTGCGTATTTTAGAAATAATACAAGGGGCTGAGTACTTTCGTACTCCGTGGAAACATGCCCAAAAACATATAGTTTATATATGAATGCTATGCAACTCACACAGATAAACACGGGGTTTTGTTGAAATAAACTGTGTTATCTAAAACATTTTATTTTGCACGTGCTATCTAACATATTATTATATCTGTTTATCGTGGTGTAACTGGAAGCTGGCCCACTCCCTAGCTACGATGATTAGTCAGGAATGAATTCACACTCAACCCACCATCATCTAAGTGCACTAATCTCGGAACACACAACATCAAGATCCGATCGTATTTAAATAATCAATTACTTTTCATAATGGGTTTACGGTCTCGCCGTTTTACCCGAGCTCATAAATATAAGGTTTTTAGCCTTTCTCACAATAAATAAGAATAGCGCAAGTACTCCACGTACATGGTTCTCGTCTTATTAATAACTCACTGTTGTTAGCACGTTTTCATTTTTATACTGAAATAGTTCCCACCTGGTGTTAGGCTTTAATGAATTAGATGAGTCCGGGTAACTAGAAAAGGAACCTTGTCAATCGACTCCATACGACACTTCGCATCCAACTCATCTCTATCTCTAATACTAACATGCCTTCATAATCTCATCCATCCAATTTTGACAACCTTCACACTTAGATTCACCTACCAACACATGTTTTACACTTAACATGTTCCAACAATCATATAGTAAACTCAAGGGTTGAATATATCTCGAAAAGGAATGAAAATGGGTCACGAAAACGAGTTTTAATCACCAAAGCCGTAGCCTATCCTGAACGGAATGCGTCCATCCCGAACGGGATGGACGACTTATTTCTGTCCGCCTGACTGTGGCCTGTCCCGAGCGGGACACACCCATCCCAAATGGGATGGGTGTCTCGAGCGAGCAGTTTGCCTCACTGAGAGCCGTTCCGAACGGGATGCTCTCGTCCCGTTCAGGATGCGTCGTCTTCCTCATGATTTCAACCCTGTAACTCCAAATATCCTCCGATCTAACCACCCATATTCACATGCAATCATATATACAAAGTCCTAGACTCTAGGGGAACACGAAAACATGCTTTGAAGCAAGAAAAACGAAGGATAAAGGAAATGGGTGAAGCTCACCAGAAATGGAAGGTGACGGTGGTGGTGGCGTGGTTTCCGGCATTTAAACTCGAAGCTCTCGGTCTCCGAATGGTCTCTAGTAAGTGGGGAACACGAATATTCACGTCTTAGCTCAAGATAAATGAGTATGAACAAGTTAAAATTATGGAAAACGAAAACTTGCCAATTCCGACGGCCTAACTTCTCTTTACGATTTCTCTTTTGATTCTCGATGTCTCGGCCTCTACCTTAGCTCTATAGAAAGCCTGGAACAAGATCTATGCAATGGTGGTGGTCTCGGGGTCGGCGGTGATCGGAGGTGGCCAGAATATGGCCGGAAAGTGCTCAGCTGGGAAGGGAAATGGGTGGAGTGCTGGGAAAGCTATGGTAGGGAGAGAGTAGTGTGAAAATGAAATAATCCCCCTTTTTCCCCTTTAGTCTGAATTAGAGATGCTTTCTCCCTCCTACATGTGTCATCCTAAAACCATGAAAAGTGACACCTACACTTATTCCATGCAATACTTCTACATTCTCCAAATTAGTCCTTTATACACTTCCAATAATTCAATATTCAACCCCCTACAATTATTATTTCCCTCCACGGGTCTCCGAAAATTATTCCTATTAATTTTTTCTCATCTGTATAATATTTCGAACATATCTTTAGCTAGAATTAGGAAATCGGCTTTCCGAACTTGAATTACAAATTGTAATCAAACTCGTGATAACAATTAATGAATTATTGCACAAATGACAAAGGAATTACTTCATTACAATAATTAAGCCATTTATTAGCTTGATAAAACTCGGGGTATTACAAGAAGGTTACAAAGTTGCGCTACAAAAAGAGAAAATACGCTTTCACGATTCACAACCTACACATTCGAGTTCTTAACACAATCTGCAAACTCTAACCAAAAGTATCAAGCTTCATAGAGTGAGCTTACTTTCGAGGTTGTTAAGCTTTCCATGTGTCACCTAAGTGAACACAAGATTCAGAATCACTGTATTCTTGAGTTACTACTCAGTAGTTTCTCTTCCCAAGGAAAACTACAACACTAAAGTATGTCTTGTACTCTGACTCTTATGGGCTACCTACCTCAGAAGAGATAGTTCACGGGGAAACTATAAACACCTCATTCTGGCTACGAGGAGGTTGAGTGGTGCGCCCACACTCTAAGGAGCTGCGAAGCGAGGAACCCAGCAAGGACCAAATGAGTGCACTTGTTGATCGGTGGACGGGGAATTCACCAACACAAAATAGATCGTAGGAGCACATGTAACAGTTCTAAGCTTAGTGGATTACCAGACCAAGTGTCTGAAGAGTGGACATAGGACGGTTTAGTCTGAACCACTATAAATCTGTTTGTCTATTACTGCTTTATTTTATTATATGTCAGTATAGTTTAATCTCAGTTTGAAACTCAACACTCAAGTGTTGGAGTATATATTGAATACAGACACTAAAACATAGTCGACACTAAGTACCTGAAAGATATTTTATAAGCCGAGCTAACAAGTCACCCTCAGATTGGATAAGTGCAAGTTTACCGAACTAACATTTTAAATTTTCGTTGTGCACATACTTTATACTCTGATAAACCAAGACCAACATAACCCATTATTTTATTATTTTCCTTTGACTATTGCTCTAATTTTCATTTTTGTTACTTAAAATAAATAAATAAATAAATAATATGGAGCTCTTTTTTGATCGACACACCTGATGTCGATCGACATAGAAGCAGCCGACGTGGGCACACTTCGACCCGAGGCACAAATCGACATGAAGGCTCCACGTTGACCGATGCTAGCCATGTCGGTCGACGCAGAGTGCTAGTTTCCAAAAAGTTCCCTTCGTGAGAATCTATTTGCTTCGGAGGATAAAAAGTCGGTGTCTGCAACCAACATTGAGGTACAGTTTCAAACCCTAGTTTGATTTTCAAACTTATTCCCTCTGTGAGTTAAATAATTTTGGGGGGAGGAAGACAAGGGGTTGAAAATAATTTCTACTCTTTTATTTATTACTTTTAGTTGATTTAAATTTATGCCTAGGCCAATTTTTGTATATTTTTGAATTTTTTTGTAATTTTGTGAGAAACATTTGCGAGTTATGATAAAACCCTAGCATGAATATGAGATTTGAATTAATTGACAGTTGTGTGAGTTGATTGTGATTGTTGTTGAAAAATCCAATGAATGTAGAATACTGAATGATTAACTTATTTGAAACTTACATTGACATGATTTTTGAATTGGATTTGATGTCTATTATGTAGGGATTTATCGTGAACCGAATCACAAAATCTAAATAAACCGGATTGATTTATGGTTATTGTTCATAATAACAATCACAAAACCTAGCATGCTCCTATGAATTTAATTCGTGGATAAAGGGATTACCGTTATTCCGTAGAGTCTGATCCGATCTTTCGCGTTTGAATATCCAACTCTCAATTCAACCACCCGATTCAAATAAATATGCGAAAACAGAAATTAGAAATCTAATTTTTAGATTTAATTGAAATAAAGGAAATGGAAAAGAAAATAATTATGTTCTCCAGATCAGATCTTCAGATCTGTATCCCTATGCTGCTCATATCTGCTACTGGTGAGGATTCCACAGATCTGTGATGTAGACCGGAGTCGAAAAACCTTCCTTCTCCCCTCTACAGGCGCCGCCCCTACTCTCTCTCTCCCTAGGGTTTCAAACTGATTTGAATGTTATGAAGTGGCTTAGGGTTTCAGAGAGAGTGTTGTCTATTTATAGACCTAGGGTTCTATCCCTAATGGGCTACTGGGCCTTTTTTCAGCATATATAGTTAGGCCAGACCTGGGACCTAATGCAAATAATAAAGTGGGCCTATAAATTAATTAATTCCCATGTCCACAACCCAGGACACAATTAATTAATTAATATTAATTCTTTTTCACCAGAGAATTAATATTGACCTACCCCTTTATTATCACGTTATGAGAACGAGCTGCATTAATTGAGAATCTCCATATTTAAGGTTACCGGACATTCATTAATTAATCGGAGCTTCTGACAAGCTCTATCTACAATTAATTAATATCTTATTATTCCTGAGTAGTACCACGCAATCCTTATCACTCGTGCCTGAACTTAATCAGCCTGCAGGACTTTGGCACGATGAATGTCATTGAGCTCCTTAGGGAATGTCCCCATCCTATTACTTGGATATGGTTACCTAAACCCAGTCTCAGGCAGTACTACACAAACTGCTGTTACCCAAGATGCGGATATACGAGCACGTTACTCAGGCTCTCCACCATGGCAAGTCAAAGCAACAGTCAACCCGTGCAAACCCCTGAACCTTCGTTAGGGTTCGGACTCAATCAACAACGAGATCTTGTATTCGCTGATGTTAGACAGTCGAATAGATCTCACTACGGTCCATCAATACGCCACCCTTGCGTACCAGCATGTCATGTAACCAAGACAGACTACTTATTCCGACAATATCGCAGCCATCCGGACAGACGTATCCTCATACGCTGTCTCGGCTGTGATCAGGTTTATGTCTCACTAGGTCAAGTGATCATACTGTCTTCCGCGATCTACTACACGCTGTATGATCGTCCCTATCGGTGAGACAAGAGGAAACCATTGTTACATATATGTAAGTTTGTTTGACAGATAGGAGAAATAAACCGTCGTATACTCATTATAATAAATGTTTTCAATATACAAAATTCATCATACTATGGATGAAATTTTTGTCCCAAGTGTGGGATTTAAATTTTATTTCATTTGTGAGAGTGTTTGCACTTTGTTTCTGTTTTGAGACTGCTAGAGTGCACAAGTTTAGGAGATAATTTTAGGTTATCTTTGTTTAGCCTATATCACAAACGTTGTCCTTTACAATATTCTATCCCTAGTCAGCCCCGTTGAGCCTTTACTTTTCTTTTCTTGTCTATGAGTTTAAGAAAAAGTTTTGATTTTCTCTTGTCTATGAGAGATGGTGGTGAATGAGGGTGGAATATTTGTGAGTTGATTAGTCCTAATTATAAATAGGTGAACATAAGAAGGTTGGGCTTTAGAAAATAAAGTTTGTGTTTGTTATCCTTATAAGCTTAGTTTCCATTAAAAAAAAATTGGTTATAAGAGCATAAAAGGATGTTGAAAAAAAAAATGGAGAGAGAGAAAATAACTATGTTTTGTGTTGAATTGCAAATCTAAGGAGAATGATTGGATGTTGAATAGAAAGTGATTTAGATGTGTTGAGAGTAGCTAACTCAGCTAATTTAAGTCACTTTGCCATCTATTTCTCCATCTTTCACTAAAAATCCTACATTACAATCAATAAAAAGTCCTTTCTAATCCTAGATTTTGTGTGCACATATTTGCACACCAATCAAGTGTTTAAGTTTGGGGGATTGATAAGCTCGAATTTTGTCTCGCTTAGCGCATTATTTTATGTGTTATTCCATGCATTTCCATTGATTTAGGGTCAATAAATGAGAATCAATCTATTTTGGTGGGTATTGTATTTGTGGTGCTTAGTTTTGTAGGGAAAAACATCAAAAGGGAGAGAAGTTGTTCAAAAGATGAAAATCCGCCAAAACTGCTTCTGTATCGACCGACATATCTCATGTCAATCGACATAGAAGAATTGATGTGAAGATGATTTCGGGCGACATAGGGGCCAAAGTGAGACTTCCATGTCGACCGATATGCCCTACGTCGATCAACATGGAAGGCCGGCGTGAAGGAGATGTTGAGCAAAGAAGAGATCGAGGAGTGAGCTGCATGTCGACTTACATGCCTGATATCGATTGACATACAGAGCAATTCTGAAAGAAAACACGATTTTACAAGTTAACTTCGAGATTTTGATGGAAGATACCAAATACAGCTTTTCCCTACAGTTCAAAACCTCAAGACCTAACCCTGCCTCTATAAATACTCATGTACTAGGTCTAGATAGAGAGTTCTATTCGTTTTACAATTTATATTTCAGTTTTACTTTAGTTCTCATCATTTAATTTCTTTTTAAGATTTGGGAATTTGAAGCCTGGATCAAAACTTTAATTTCTGTCTTTTTAATTTCCTACTAAGTTTAATTCAATTTAATATGCCTATTTCAATATGTGTTTTTTAGCATGTGTGCCTAGAAAATCCTAGCAGATTCTAGGATTATTCTCCATCTGAATGCATGTTTGTTGGTCCCTGATCAGAGTCGTGTTAAGCAGTGGAAGACTATTTAACAAATGCAGCGGAATATTTCAAGTTATCTTGCACTTAGTTCCTTTTCAAATGTTTAGCTTAAAGTTGGAGTTAAGATTGTTTCAGATATACACTAGCAACTTGAGGTTGCTAGGTTTTAAACCAATGGTAGAAACAATAAAACAGTAACAAAAAATAGTAACAAAGACACAGGATTTATAGTGGTTCGATCCTTAAGATCTACGTCCACTCCTCCGTCGAACACTGAGAATTTCCACTAAAAAGATATATGAAAGTACAAGGATTCGCCGGTCACTTGTAGCAGGTGGTGAGCCTTCGAGCCATCCACTACAAAGCTATCCTCCGTTACTTTAATGTTTTGACAGCTGCGGCTAAGTCAAGGGCGACACCTTCGTAAAACTTATCCTCGCTGTAATGGAAGCTTTTAAGTTCCTTCCTGAACTCTTCTGTGGGTTTTTGGCAACAGTCGTCTTAGTCAATCTCTTTTTAGAGATATGACTGTTGGATGCTTCCTAGGATGGACGTTATCCCAATGATTGATTCTTGAAAAAGTCAAGGAATCTCTTCTTGAATGCAGTGTTAGATATTCAATGTGTGACACTTTTGTTGAGAGCTTGAGATTCTTCTTGTCTCTTTAACGTGCTCTCAACTGACTACTCTTTCGCTCTGCTTCGCTTGTAAAAGTTTTCTCTCAAAAGATTGTCTTTTTCGAATCGTAGAGGCAGTTGTAGTTGTAGTAGTAGTAGTAGTAGTCGTTCTCTCTTGTTTGGACTTCTCTTTTATATATGGAGATTCAAGCTTTTGAATCTCCAAACCCGTTAGACACAACGTTCTCTTTGTCCAATGGAGTTGCTACTTTATCCGTCCTTTCCGGCTTGGTACAGTGCTTTTCACCTACTTCGGGAAAGCTATGTGTACTTGGTTGTACCCTTTGTCAGAACGGGAGTCTTAGCAGAAGTTGCTGGATATTTCTTGCTTAGCATTCTTTCGGAGAATGCTGGGATCATTTTGCTAAGTCCTTAAACCTTTATACTGCTGAGATCTTCTAGCAGTCTGTTTTTGTATCCAACTGTTGATTCCTCAGCTGTTGCATATTCAGCACTTTGAATCTTGATTCCTGATTGCTACAACTTCTAGCAATCTCCAGAGTATTAGTGAATGCTGACTCCTTCAGCATTCTGCTATCTTTTTACTTCTGACTGCTGAACAAGTATTCCTAGCAGTCGTTTTCTTCAGCATATGACTACCAACTCCTTAGCAGTCATTCTTCTCAGCACTTGACTACTACCTCCTTACCATTCATTTCTGTGTGCTGACGTCTCTAGCAGCCAACATCTTCCTGACCGCTGAGAACACTCCTAGCATCCAGAATCTTCCGAAGTTGCTTGGAATCTGATTTCCTTCGTTTCAATTGTTGAATCCTTCAGCAATCTTCCACAAATACTTCTAATCTATTACAACTCGATATATAGCCTAAACAGGACTTTACAAATGAGTTGCTAGACTAATTCTAGACTTCAGCAATGATCTATCAAAATAACTAAGGCTTTGATTCTACAAAACATTTACAATTTGATCTAAAGGGAGATTTACAACATAAATCTAGGAATAATTCCCAATAATATTGTAATTCAATTAAATCCAACCCTAATTAAATTGGTTCAAATTCTCTGGTTTTGATTCTGAAGTCTATTTCACTTGAAGGATCGAAAGATAAAAATTGGATTAGATTGTTATTTGTTAATTTGAGACCGAGAGGAGATAATTAATAATAGGAAGAGAGGAATTTGATATAGTTATTTTATGTCTCAAAAAGAAGATTCAATTATAGGGTTTAATTTGAATGTCTATTGAGATTGACTAGTTTGTGTTATTGAGACTTGCTAGTAATCTAGGTTTTAATTGTCAAACAAGGAATTAATTCCAATTTATCAGATTTTCCACCATAATTATTTATTTGGGCAGAGCGTGGTTTCGCGCTCGTCAGCCGAAGCTGAATACCAAGCCATGGCTAATGCAGTTAGTGAGATCATTTGGTTAATGTGGTTGCCGACTAATTTGGGAAAACGACATTCCAGACCCACGCTGATATATTGTGATAACCAGGTTGCGCGACATATAGCACGAAATCTTGTCTTCCATGAGCGAACGAAATACGTAGAAATGGACTATTATTTCGTTCGGGAACGAGTTGAATCGAAGGAGATTGAGCCTTGCGAGATAGTTACCACAGAGAGCAGACATTTTTTCTAAATCACTTGGTTCGGATCAACTTCGGTATTTGTGTCAAGTTGGACGTTTGTAATCTGCACTTGCTAACTTGATGGGGAGTATAGAGATTTGTCCCTCTTGATTCTCCTTTTCGTGTATTGCTGGAAGATACGGCTTGCTATGTTATGTATAATGTTAGTTACTTTTTTTTTTTTTTTGGATATTTGTGTATCTAGAGATTTTTGCGGCAAAAGCTGCCTCTTCGGCACCACTCCAACAACAAACAAGAACTACTTCTTCCTCCGTATATTTTTTTGGGTTATATATAAAATCCTTGCACATCATTTATTCATATTAATAAAATTATTCTTCACCAAGTTTTATTAGGCACAATTCTGTTTGATCCTAATCCCTATATATATGGGCATAAAAGTTGAAAATCATTGTAATGAAATAATGTGATAATAAATTGCATAATTATCATCCTCAGATCTGTAGCACTTCACCAAACAATGAAAAGGAAAAGTGCAACAACTTAACCAAACTGGCTACAACAACCTTTCTAGTGTTGGCTTGGTTTACATGCATTGACACCAACTTTTCTTCTCTCCTTTTCGCCTGGTTCGTTGCTTTTTGAATAAACTATGGCCCATCAAATGTAGCACTAAAAAAAGAAAAGGTACAAGTGTGATTTTTAGATATAAATTGTAGAAGCAAGCACACGTCTGTCTTATTGTGGTTGGAACAACAAAAATCACAAATCTTGGCAGCTGATGGTGATCACACTGTGTAATGAGGGTTCACATCAATGTCTAACCCCCTCAGCTTTGCAAAGGATTCAACTTTCCCTTTGAGTGTGTGCAGCTCCCTCAACCTATATTGATGTGATGAACAAAGTTATAACGAAAGTGCCAAGAAAATGTGCCTAAGACAAAGAGGGGAGAAGCTTACCTTGTGATTTCTGCGCGTCGTTTAGCTTCTTCGGCCATGATGCTGATCTCCGTGGAGTGTTTCTCACCGAACAATTTGGTTTCTGCCGACTGCAGTCCATGAAGAGTCCGCTGCTCGGCTGCCCACGCTGCTTCCCGAGCCTCCTTGCCGAAGTCCTTTTGGGTGTTGAAGGCAGTCTACAAGTACAAAATATCCAGATTAGTAAAAGATGTTGAAATACAGAGTGTCAAATTACTTCAAATTATTAAAAGATTCATATATAAACTTAAAGCATAAAAAAACCCTTTATAGCACACTACTTCAAATTCAAGCTTACATGCAAATAAACACAAAACACCAATAAGCTCATTTCATAACATTTCCATAAGGATAAGATTGAGAGAAATTAAGCAATGAAGTAGATAAGCAAAATAAATCAATGACACTCAATTGTGAATTTAAGTTGGAAAGTAGATGGATTGAGAAGAAAGTCTATAAGGAGAGAGAGAGAGAGAGAAAATAGGAGGGGTTGGTGGGTTTCTTTGATTAATTAACATTTCCTTCAGGTAAGTAATCTTTCAAGGCCAGAATTGATAAACAATTACTGTAATTAAGTTGTGATGTATAAAACAGTTAAAAATGTGTATTATTCCGTGCTTACTCTTCATCTTTATCTACAATAATCTGAGATAAAATTAGAGTGTGAAAATAAATTTTCATATCAAAATGGAGAAGTGGGAGCATGGACAAACCCTTTGGTTAAGCATCTGATTCCAAGCTTTCCCACTCAGAGCATATCTCACTCCAAATTTAATAGGATCAAGCAGCAAGTATGTCAAAATATTATACAACCAGATCACAGCTGTCCATCCCCAGCCAATTTTCCTGATCCCGAACATATCGCATGTCACCACCGCAGATAGTAAAGTAGCAACCTAATGTTAAACCACTTCAAAATGTTAAACTTAGCATATAAGATAAAATCATGTTCTCTTATATTTGGAAACAGAATTCTAACCAATTGTGCAATGATAAAGGCCGAAACTAGCAGAAGACCAGGTCGTTCTGTGAAGGACCATCCTCTGGACCGGGTGACGAATATCAGTGCTTGGCTGATAGTGCTTACTTGAAGATATACAGCAGATGCTAACTTGGCTTTCAATACTTTTGAGCTTTCATCGATCAGCTCTCCCGTGTGCTGGCTGAAATCCTCTACATGAAAATGTTTCTGATGGGGAAAATATTAATACCCAACTACAAGAAGCCATCATGTCTAGAACGAAATTGCTTGGACATTAGTATATACCCGAAGCTAGGAATATAGCATTTTCTGTCATACTCAATAGTTTGAGAGTGCATTTACCGCAAAAAAGTTGGTCTCATAAGCCAAGTAGAAGAATATGACGGTCATTATGGCAAGGTAACCTCCAAGAACAATGCCAGTTGCAAAGATTTCGCTCAGCTTCCAACAATCTGGCAATGGAGACGGCCGCACTCTATCTTTTGATATCGTCATGATAGTACCTGTGTATGTGGAAAAGGCCGTGGATGAGTGAGAAATTGTAGGATTAAAGGCGGTAATATATTACCAACTTTGAAAGAAATGGTATTGTACTAAAAGAACATTGAAAAATCCATGTTATAAAATATTATACATACAGTTTTGGTATCATTACAATACTTTGTAATATTCTTACCATCATTAAGAATTGCGATAACAAGAACCATAAATGGAGGGAAGTCAAACTTCCAAAATGCTGTGAGCAACATAAATCCCATCTGTGCAAGAGACAATTAGTAAGAATCAGCAATCACAAGTTGTGATGATATACATTGTTAAAAAAGAAGAACTGTAAGCTTAGTTACCACAATACGAATTGTAATGGATACTGCATAGATCTGGCAAATAATAGAGCAAAAAAATATTAACCATAATGAAATACAAATGCTTAGGCTTGAAATTACTAAAAGTGAGGATTTTATATGTCTCACAGTGTAGTTCTTCATCCTCTGGAAAATGGCCCGGCTCGTCAGCACAGCACTAATGATAACACTGAGCCCTGGTTCAGTAAGGACTATATCAGATGCGCCACGAGCAGCATCAGTCGAATCTGCGACCGCAATCCCGATGTCTGCAATCTTCAGCGCTGGGGCGTCGTTCACTCCATCTCCTGTCATCCCACAGATGTGCTTTCTTGTCTGCAGTATCTTCACAATCTCGTACTTATGCTCTGAAACCAAAAGATATCATTAAGTCCTACTTTTCGTTCATGGGAATGAAATTGCAATAAATGTAGTTTACCTGGAAAAACTCCAGCGAAACCATCAGCTTTCTCAATGAGTTCCTCGACCGGTAGAGCAGCAACAGAAGAATCCTTATGCTCTCCAAGCAGTGATGACGAAGGATACATGTTTGTCCCCATCCCAAGGCGTCGCCCTGTCTCCTTAGCTATGGCTAGTTGGTCGCCTGAACAGTTTCTTTTCCATTAGTATCTTTGATGACTACAAGTATTGCCATGGAACATGTATCATTGATGATCATGATACTTCCCAAAATTGGAAATTCTCTATCAACTAAGGACACCCTTTTCTACTTCATACCAGACATAAAAATGAGTAAGGTTTTGGCATAAACCTGTGATCATTTTAACACTAACACCAAGATCAAGAGCTTTTCTGATGGTCTCTGCACTGTCGTGACGGGGCGGATCAAACAGAGGGAGTAGACCAACAAACTCCCATGGGCCACCAGGACTTTCTTTGGTTCCTTCAGGGACTTGCTGCAATGAGTATAATTTATTTGTTGTCTAAACAACTTTCCTCATAAACAGAGTTCGTCACAGCTCAAAATGGGACAGAGTAGATACCTGCCGAGCAACAGCAAGTGACCTAAGACCTCTCTCAGCGAATTTGTCTATGATAGAGTGCACCTGATTAGCAATTTCTGATCTGTTAAATGCCAGGTTGAGAATCTGCAAAGTTGTGGTAAATAAGTTTCAGAAATCATCATTGTGTTCCATTATGATATGATGTGTGATAGTAACAACTGTTGAATTCGTACCTGCTCCGGAGCACCTTTGCTCACTCTGTGCATTTTACCATCACTGTCTAGGTAGGTGAGGGCAGTTCTCTTGTCAGTCGGGTTAAACGGGAGGAAATGAACCTCTGTTATCCCAGTCCGTGCCTTCCATTGAAGAAGCATTAAAAGAAAAAGGCTAATCAAACATTTGGCATGAATCTAGGCTTCTGGCAAAAGAATATTTGTGAAATTTGATATGAGAAATATGAAGCAGATTGATTACCTCTTTCGGATCATCTAGCATTGAAACTATTGCACAGTCAATAGCATCTTGATTCTCCAACCTTGATGCACGTGCAGCCATCAACACAACCATATCTCTATCAACATCTTTCACAAAAACCTGAAGGAATATCAATGCCGCAGAAACTATCTTTAGTTTCTTCTATTAGTGTAGATGGAGCACTGGAAAAAGTCCAAAGAATCTGCTCTTTTTCAAGGACTTGCTTTAGATCAAGGCAGATTTCAGTAATGTGGTGAATCAATAGAAACAAAAAAAGTATTACCTCAATTATGTTTTTGTCTACTGAAAGTTTGTTGAGAGTGAGCGTTCCAGTTTTATCACTGCATAAGACATCCATCCCTGCCATTTCCTCAATTGCTGTCATTCTCTTTGTGATGGCACCCTGGAAGAGATAACCTTGCCATTAAGGAGACAAGAAAATACTGTTACATTAGGCCTAAGTTTTGCAGTATTTAGGTACCTGCTGTGAGAGACGGTGAGAGCCAATAGCCATGGTGACAGAGAGAACGGTGGGCATTGCAATGGGGATGCCACCAATCAATAGTACTAGAAGGTTCTCTATAGCATCGCGGAAATGCCTCTTTTGGCATGCAAGGACAATCACTTCAATCACCATCCCAGTTGCAATTGAGCAAATGCAGAAGTTCCCAATTGATGTCAAGACCTGTAACCCATTGATTTAAATAAGAGACCAGCATTTGTAGCATGAGTAAACACAGGGACAAAGTGAGAAACAGAGATAAAGATATTTACACCATACGGTCCATACCTTCTGAAAATGTCCAACATGTGTAGTGTTTTCAACAAGATGAGCTGCTTTTCCAAAGAAAGTGTGCACTCCAGTAGCTATAACAACTGCTTCAATCTCACCTTGCTTGCATGTGGACCCTGAATACACTCCATCACCAGGATTCTTGGTTACCGGGAGCGACTCTCCAGTTAAAGCAGACTGAAATCGCAAACTAAAAAATATCAGATACTCAAGATTCAATGTTTCATTTCAGCTAAGCAACACTAGCCTATTTTTATTGAGTTTATGTATTAAATATGTGGAATGATTATTTTATTACTAGATCTGCAAAAGAGAGTTTGATAATGTAACTTGAACACAAATTAAACAGGATACTCAGCTCGCAAAAGAAGACCTGATCAATTTTCAAGGGATCTCCTTGCAGTAATCTTGCATCAGAAGGAATTATGTCACCAAGTTTGATGCTAATAATATCCCCAGGAACCAGGACTGCTGCATCTTCCTCGTTCCACTTCCCATCGCGCAACACCTGATCAGAACCATATAGATAAACATATATTTATCAACTAAACAAGCCAAAGCATTTGCCAAAAAGAAATATAATCACAAGATTTAGGAAAACCTTAGCTTTGGGGGCCAAACGTGCCATGAGAGCTGCAGCGGCATTTCCAGCATTATTCTCCTCGATAAAACTAATTGTAGAGTTCACAACTAGAAGAGCCACAATGCCAATGAAATCGCTATAATCAACACTATGTTTCTGCAACATAAAAATAGCTATGCATCATTAGATTCCATGTTTTACTTATGTAAGTTTTCTAGCACTTGCAAATACACTTTTTACCTTTCCATGAGGAATAGCAATAGCCATAATAGCTGCAGCTTCCATCACCCACGAAAGAGGATTCCACATGAACCCGAGAAACTTGAGTATTTTACTCTCCTTCACAACAGTTGTAACGCAATAGATTATTTAGCTAGCTCGGCATACTTGACAGAGAAGAAAATACTAAAATTGTGATCACCTATACCTTTTTCTCTTCGAGTTTATTGTAACCAAACAGTTCCAGCCGTCTCTGCACCTCATCAGAGCTCAGACCCTCTTGTGTGCATTTCAGCTTATCAAATACTTCTTCAATAGGGATATTCTCCTGAAAGATGAGACACCAATCAACTTTCAACTTACATACAGAAACTGATTACTAATTCGATAAGGAATCTTCACAGAAATATAATGTCACCAAATCAATAATTTCATTGTTGATGGCCTCCAAGGCTGCAGTGGTTTTGTCCTCCCCCATTACAGATAGTCAGAGCTTCTGCAAAAAATAGACAGGCATGAATACAATAACAAGTTTTAAATTTGAGTTCAAACTCTATTTATCTACATCACAACTTCATCAAATTTTGTTTCCTTTTCTTTTACACCATAAAATCAGAGCTTATATTTTCTTCAAGATCAAATATACCTATATAACTAACCACTCAAATCGCCGCTCGAGCAAGAAAGAAATCCACTTCGTAGTGTCTGAGAAAGGCATGAATATAAATAGCATGATAAATGCTGATTGTGCGAAATGACAGAAGAATGCGGTTGAGAGCAAACAGTAAGTGCCAAAGGAGCGGCTGCCCTCTAAACCTCCGCCAACAAAGCATGCATCCATTGCAGCCACCAAGGAATTAATATTCCAACATCCACGTAATGTACTAAATACGTAAGGTTTGCTTTCATGTGTCGACACGCCAATTCCAAAAGGGCTAGCTGTCGTTAACAATGTAAAAAACAAAATGAACAAGAATCTTGTGATGTAGCGATACAATGCTGCATGGTTGATGTTTTCATCTTATGGCATTCTTTTCTTGAAATATTTCGAGACCGACTCGTCGATTACACTGGGCCGTTCGTCAAAGTCCAACTAAGATTGGTCGAGGTTGTAAACTTGTAATGCATTATATTAAAACAAAAAAACTCTCTTCACACCACAAACTGATAAAATAAACAGCAACTGATTTGATATTATTCGTATAGCCTTAAAAACAATCGCAACGACAAAATCAACAACCAACGAGATCGCAGCAAATTCTCGCTGAGGCATCACAACAAAAAGTTTATCAATAAATCAAAAGCACCCATAAAATCACAATAACAAGCAGAAAATGCAACTTAGCTGGACAATTCGGAACTTCAATCGCCTTCACCACAAAGTCGGTGACGGAAACGTGAAGGAAAGCGGTGGCCAGTTGCCGACGTCGTTGGGAGATTTGCAGGCCCAGGGTCCCCAATCGCCGTGGAGATAGCTTCCGGGCAACATCTCTCGACCAATATCATTCCGCTCTCAACTGCAGCAGGGCAACTTCCGGCGACTGTCGAAGAAGAACAGCACTTCATTTTAGTCAGGCTGTAAATTAAAATCTCATTAATTTACTGTTGTAGATCAAAGTTTATTTAAATTTATTTAATAAGATTTACAATATCTCTTATAAGAATGTTTTATGAAGAAAAAATAAAAAAATCAGAACTTACTTATAATATTAAATATCATATTTCTTGAATAAGTTTAATGTATATAATATAACTTTTATAAAAGATAATTAAATTCTTAAAAATTATTTAATGATAAAGTTAAAATATATTTAATATTACTATAATAATAAATTATATATTATAATATTTAAATATCTGAATATATAAAAAATTTTGATGTATTTTTGGAATTTTTTTTAGAGTAATTATGTTTATCTATCCTACATTTTCATCATTTACGAAATTCTATGTCTCACTTTTAAGATTTATGGAATTCTATTCTATAATACTCCCTCCGTCCCGGATGAATTGTCATGAGTTGACTGGACACAATAACCAAGGAGTGTGAGTGTAAAATAATTTGAGTACAATTAATATTTCATTGTTGAGTGTGAAAAAATTGCATTTTTAGGCAATGAGATAATTGAAGTGGGACAATTGAAATGAAACTAAGAGAGTATATTTTATCATTTAATTTCATCCCAATTCACTTTACATCATCAATTTCTTGCCACATCAGTTGTGCCATATCACTCCTAGGGCTGATGTGTCATTGAATTTTTTATTTTACTTTATTCAATTTCTTAAAATTGATATTTATATATAAAACACTTTGATTTTTTAAAGTTAATAATTTAATCTAAATGAAAATATCGGATTTCATTTTTCTTATATTTTATCTTTTCCGATTTTTCATACTTTCGAATAAATATTAATAAAACAACTAGTATTGCACCCACGCGATGTGTGGAAATTTTAATTATTTATATTGTAATAATATTAATTTAATATTCTATATATCGATAAACATATGAAATTGTTTAAACCATAAAGTTATATAGTAACATATATGTCATAAACTAATAAATATTTATTTGATATATATAAGTAATATTATATTAATATTTATTTATTTATTTTGATTAATCTTTTAAGTCTTATTTTATCAGCCCTATTTTGTAGATATATTCATAAGTGAGGCTAAAATCGTTAGATATAATAGTCAAGTCGACTATTTCTTAATTTTTCTCTTCCATTAATACCATAGGCAATCCTCTCAACTAAATTTAAATTCATACGATATGATTTGATCATCAATACTGCATATCTTTTAGCAATTCGTTCCGTAATCTTATTATTTATATATGTTGTGAATTTATGTCTTTCAAGATAACTTTATCATTGACATTCTTTATTATGAACTCATGTTTCCTTGTTGACTACTGTAACAATATTAAGTTTCAACTCTCATGCATTTGTGTTATTTCATGTTGTCTAACTTAATTTTATATGATTGTCAATATATTTATTTTTTTCTTCTTTCTAACTCCATTAGTTGCACACTTAAAAAACATATTATTTAATATTGAAATTTGAAATGTTAACAAGTCCACACGCAGTTCAAGTTTTTCAAATCTTCTACGCAATAAAGAAAAACACTTCTACTCCTTCGTATAGCATATCACAATAATTTCTTAAGAAATAACTTGAAAGATAATTATTTTAGTAAATTAACTTTAAGCAATAGAAACGGCCAAATAATATTTTACTGTCCAATAACTTCACCATATAAATCGATTTCACGGCCTCTTTAGTGGGTGGTGCTTGTTCACTTGTTATTCACCCATTTTTCTCCTTCAAACAATATATATATATATATATATATATATATATATATATGGATGTGATCCAGTGAGAACCACTCTTACCATAAGAAATAAGAACCAATCATCGCCATTGATTTTGATAAATGAACGCTCAGGATTTTACTAAAATTTTCGGGCATTTTATCTCAAAAACCTTCATTATAGGGTATTTTTGTCATTTTGTACTTATTTAAGATTATGTTTCCATATTCAACCTCGACATGCATTATATATCTTACAAACATTCATTATATGCATAAGAAACATGCATTATATACCTAGGAAACATGCATTATATACCTAACATTCATTATATACCTAAGAAACATCTTCCTGCATTATAATAGGGTATTAGTCTTATTTTAGAACAATATTACTATCATTATACGGTATTAATTCATGCATTATATATGGTATTACTTTTATTTTAGAGAAAAATTATAGTACTTTCATTATAATGCATATGTTATTACTATATAATGCATAACAGGTGCAAATTTAATGATGAATGATGATTTTGCTGGAAAAAAATATGTTGCATTTTATCTATCATATTCTGCATTATATACTATAACTTCATGCATTATATTGTGCAATTGCATTCATTATATAAGAATTCGTGTACTGTTACCAGAATTATGCATAAAATCACTAATTTTTATTTTTACGATGATTTTTTAATCGGAACTATAGTGTATTAATTACTTTTATTTTAGAGCAAAAATATTTTACTTACATTATAATACATAAGTTATTTGATTTGTGCATAAGATTAATAATTTTCATTTGTTACATAGTTTACTCCCACTAAACATGTGCAATAGAGATTTAGTTAAAAAATAATAAAATCATATTATTTCGGTACATTAAAAAGTAATTTTAAATTAAGAGAATTATGATATTTATAATTCTAAGAGAGAGAAAAATATAACTATATGCACTAAATATAAGATATTCATATCAAAATTGATATAAAAAATATCTTAATTAATATGTTAAATTATAAATAAGGAGAATTCTCTAATCTTTAAGATTGAAACATATCTATCATTAATTTTCTCAAAGATTATTGTCATATATAAATTTTTATTCGTACATCAAACTATTTAAAATGGGAAGGTCTTGGGTTAGACAGACCTAAACGATTTAGGCGGGTTTTATCCATTAACTCAAGCCCAAACCCAAACCCATATAATATACCCTAATTGGGATTAATAAACCCTATTTGGGATGGATCAACCCATTTGTGTAGGATAAAACCCGCCTAGTTTTTGCCATTTAAAATTATTGTTAGAATGAATATTTGAATGCCTATCATGTGAACTTCATTTTTAAGATATACCGATACTCCGTGGACCGCATTATTTTGACATCGACATGCATTATATACCAAACAAACATTCATTATATACATAACAAACATGCATTATATAATATAATAATATATATTTCTATAACATAACAAAAAAATACATAATTAAAAATAAGTATTGTATGATCAACTTTTATAACAACTATAATATTTTCTATAGTATGCAAAGATAATGAATTTTAATTTTTTTGTTGATCCTGGAAAAAATATATTGCATTTTATCTATAATATTCTGCATTATATAATACAACTTCATGCATTATATTGTGCAACTCCAGTCATTATATAAGAATTCGTACTGTTACGAGAATTATGCATATAATCACTAATTTTCATTTTTTACGATGATTTTTGAATCGAAACATATGCAATAGGGATTTCATTTCAAAGATAATTAAATTACCTTTAATTTGATATATGATACATTAAAAAATAATCTAAATCGAATGAAATATGATCATTTAAAGATTTAGGATGATTTTAGAGGAGAGAGAAAATATATTACAAAATTACCCTTTAATGCATGTTTTACTACACTATAATGCAGACGGGATTTATTTAGTCTTGAGCGTTGGATCACTAATTGGATGGCTGAGATTAGTTCTTATTTTCACATGGTAAGGGGAGTTCTCATATGATCACTCCCATATATATATATAATAAATTATATAATAATTCATCAATGAATATTTCTTAAAAAATGTGTGAAATTCTTGCAGTTTGATATATTAATATTATTTCTATTTTTTATTTACACAATAGTTAATGATTTTTTAATTTTATAATATAGTATGATACATTGAAGTTTTTATTTACAGTTTTAATTTTATAATATAGTATGATACATTGAAGTTTTTATTTACAGTTTGATATACTAATATTTTTATATTTATTTTACTTTATGCTATATTTTAATATACATTACATCAACTTTGTTTTATTTATTATACATATATTTTTTGTATTTTTGGAGATTGTTATAATCTTAATATTTTTACATTTATCAAGTAAAAAAAATTGATTTGCCCTTTCACACGATTATATCTTGTTTTTCCTTTAAAATACAAATTAACTTATAAATATACAGGAATATTGATGCTCAAGAATTTCATATATATATATTTTTTAAATTTAGTAATTTTTATTTTTGTTATTTTTTTAAGATATTATAATTATTTATATTTTTGTAAATGTTTTGATTATTCCTTATACTCTTGAATATATTTTAGTTTATTATAATTATCGTGATAATTAAAAGATATTTCACATCTTCTAATAATTGCTCTATAAGATTTTATAATTTTGTTATATTTTAATTAATTATAAATTTAAATTAAATTAGGTCATTGATGTCCTACTCGTAGTACTAATAAATATTGTAATAAAAATAATAATTTAATAGTTACTTAATTTGATTAATTCATTTTTAAAAATATTAGATGCATAAGATTTTTTAATTGTTTTTTATTGAGACTTGATGCATATTTAATTGAAAATAATTAAATAGTAAATTGTTTTACATTCAAATTAAAAAAATCAAGAGGATGAAAGTAGTTGGAATATCTATTACAATATATATACCTTTATTTAATTATCAAATTAAATAATTTCCAATTAAATATTTTAAAAAATTGATTATATATATATTCGATATGCATATCTGTGTTTATTTGAATAGAATTGTAATATTAATTGCATATCTTTCTTTATTTATTATATAATTATTTTTTAATTGTACAAAAATAAATTGTTCCACAATATATGATTGACAAATATAATCATACATATTCATTATTTTTAGGAATGTCATAACTTCATGTAATACTAATTTCCATATATAGTATTCAGTTTTGTTATTACATTAGCTATATTTTAACTTCAATAGTATTTTACTTATATATCCTCCGGTTTTGTTTTAATATATATATAAATTATAATATATTTGTTTAAATATTAAATATAAAGAATGATTTTTTTAAAATTTTATATTTTTAATTAAAATGTTTATTATTAGAATAATTTTTATTTCACTAATTTCTTGATTGGAACATCATTGAACAAAAATTGAACATATATATTATTACAATTTGTACTATAATTGAAGGTCTGAAATATAGCCAAACATAATTATGAGCATTCTTCTCATCTCAAAGAAGAAGTAGTTAAGAAGTTAATGTATAACACACAAGCATTTTTTTTCAATCCCAAAAAGATCAAGTACAAAATTATATTTAAATTTTGTTTAATATCTATATATATATTAAAGTAAGGCCGGAGACAAAATAAAGTAAGTTTGAGTTGCATTAATTGTTCATTAATTAACTGGTTAGTTCCTTATTTAATAAGTGAAACATTCTATAATTATAAATAGTAATTATACACTTCTTTATTTATATTTATTTTAACATTTATGAGTTAATCTATAATTAATATTTATAATTAATATATGACAAGTTTATATATTAGTGAAAATTCAATTAAAGATAGATCATATCTCAATAAATATGAATTTGTAGATTATATTTAAAAAAAATAGTTGTGTACAAATAGTTTTTGTACAAATTATTTACTTTTCTCTTTCAATAAAATATTTTGCTTTATTATTTAATAATAAATTATATTCCAATACATACTTATAATTATGTTTGTGTAAATGATATTTATTTTATTATAAATCTGTAATTATTTCTTGAATGAGTATCAATTCAAAATTAAATTATGATATTCATGGGAAAAAATGAATTATGATTGAGTTTAGAATAAATGTTGATACTAATTGTAAATGTCAATTATTTATTTAACAAAATTCTATTTTAACTAATCTAATATATTTGGTACGGTTAATGTATTAATGTATTAAAATATTTTCTCTTTAATTATTTTCAATTAAATTGTATCAAATCTCAATAAAAATTAATTAGAATATTATATTTATTAATTAAGGAAATAATATTCATGTAGAGAAATTTTAAAAATACTGAATTGTTAATTAAAAAAATTTGCTTTGAAATAAATCTAAATTACGTCAATTTATCGTAGTTAAGTAATGAATAACTACCATCAAATTTTTTAATTTTAAAATTTAAACAATAAATAAATATTATTAAAGTATGTGATTAAAAATCAAAATATCATTCAAGTTGTCACAAATAATTGGATAGATTAAAATGTGAAAAATAAAACTGTAAAAAAAGAAAGCAAAATTGTAGATAAAAGGTTTTGCATTCATTGAAATAAAAGTGCATGTTTCTATTTAATTTTTAAAAATATGAAAATTGGATCCGATTTTATATTATTCCTTTTGATATGAAAATTTTCAAATAAATACAAGAAAATAAGGCAGCTAATATATAGTGTTATTCTAATTTCTTTAAATATTAATTCATATTTGATGAAATTAAGTAGATTTCATTTTATTAATATACATTATATTTAAATATATATAGATTATCGTACATCATTTTTTTCCTAGAAAAGTGAGCATAAAAATAGTTTTTCATTAGTTATATTTAATTGATAAAAAAGAATTAGGTTAATTATAGTGAATACTATAGTTAAACAAGCAAATTAAAATATTAATACTTAGTTTTTTTTTTACCTATTTTTCAATTAAATATATAAGTATAATTCTTGAAATATTGATGAGATTATTAGTTTCTAATCATGGCCAAAATAATTAAATTATAGATCATCTGTCATTATATTGACATTATAAATATGAACACCGTATACTATCACTTATCAAAAAATTATAAAACAAGATTTGACAAATTAATAATAACAAATAAAATGGGTATCAATATAATATCACTTAGGGGTCAGCATCCCACGAACTCAAAACTTTTTTTAGTTATATTTTTAAAAAAGATTTTAAGGCTCGATCCACGAGATGTAGTCATGCCTCTGTAATCCATTAAATTAGTATTCATCCCTTTTTATATGTGCTATATAAATAATGAATCATTTTATATTGTATTTCAAATTACTATATAGAAATTAATAACTAATCTATTTTTAAAATTAATATTATTTTAGTTTAAATAAAATATCAAATGAACATTATTTTAATACAAATAATTAATGTTCCCACGCAATTTTTAATACAAATAATTAATGTTCCCACGCATTGCGTGGGTAGCAATACTAGTTCATTTTCAAACCGAACCCATACAAACTTTTAGTGAAATGATTATAGACTATTTTTGCTTTTTTGCAACGTCAATGCTTAGTAACAAACAGAATGTTGTTGGACAAATCAATAAAATCTGATCCTATAGAAATTAAAAAATTAAAAATGCGACATAATAATATAAACCAACAAAATATCAAATCAGATTCTAATGTTTAAAATCTGGAGATTACATCGGAAAAGATAAAATAAGAAAAGGAAACAACATAATTTCACTTAAATTAAAATATTATTTTATATAATTTATAATTTTTTATTTTAAATTATTATTTAAAAAATAAACAAAATTTGGTGCCATGTTAGCTCTAGAGCTGACATGGCATGGCTTATGTGGCAAATAATAGGTGATTTGGCAAAGAATTGATGATGTAAGTGAATTGGGATGGAATCACATAATAAAATATAGTGTAGGATAAAATTTCATAAATATGAAATTATGGGATAGAATTCCATAAATTGCCAAAGATGAGGATAAATAAACATAATTATCCCTTTTTTAAAGATAAAGTAGATGTTTAATACATATTTTACTATTCAAAAGATTATTAAAGTGAGAAAGTATATGATGATATGAAAAAAATATTAAAAGTAATAAAAAAATTTGTCAGCCCAACGGGTCTGTTCTAAAAACGATGTGTTAAGTTTGAGAAAAACACGAAAAGATTTCAGCCAAATTAAATCTAAATTGAATAACCTACCACCCAATAGTAGTATTGACATTTATTAAATGTTATCCCAACATTAGTCCAACCTACCTGCAAACATTGAGAAAGTTATCTAAAATTGGAAACTTGTGAAATTTTAATAAATATCAATACTACTATAAAGGATAATATAACTAGCCAGAGATATAGATCTATGATAATTAAATAAATTTTCCTTCTTCATTTATACTATCAATGTCTTATATTTATTTATTTTACAAATTTGATCAAATACATATATTTTGTACCATAAAAATAATAAATGATATATTTAATATTATTTACATGTCTCTTGTAGGATAAACATTTAATCTCACTAACAAATTAGTTTCAAGTACCTTATGAGATTAAATGAAGTAGTGTTACAATGATACTTAGTAAAGTAGATAATAATTCATTTATACTTAAAAGAAGATAACATAATTATTTTGGAATCATACTAAGTGGATCCGATTTATTCATGTAAGTTAATAGATAACATTTTTTGGATCAATTAACCGCCGTATAAAATCTCTTTAGGGAGATGATTAAAGCACAAGTATTCCCTCTCGAAGAGAAATTCAATCAATTGATTATCCTATTTTTTTAAGGTAAATAGGGAAAAATATCCTAAACTATTGACGTTTTTGAAAAAAAATACTCCAACTTATTTTCATAAGTTAAAAACACCTTAATCTTTACTTTCATTTATGAATTATACTCTTACCTATTGATATTTTGAGAAAATATCCCTATGTATTATTATTAGTTAAAAATACCCAATCTTTAATTTCTTTTACGAATTATACCAAAACAAGAAATATTATTGGATCACACAAAACAACTATATTCGTCCGTGTTAAATTTAATGTATTAAATAATCAATTGTTGGGGTTTTGTGATGATGACTGTTGATGGCACTTCTGTTCTGAGTATAGCATGTCGTCATCAAGGCTTCTCCCTAATATCCTTCCTTCAAGCTTGATTTTGCAAGCATGGTCCTTACTGTCTCTTTGAGTGTTCTGTTCCAGACCATTCTGTTGAGGAGTCATTGGAGCTGACTTCTCATGAGCAATGCCATTATCCGCACAAAAATCCATGAAGGGACCGTTGCGAAACTCAGTCTCATTGTCAGAGAAAATCCTCTTCACGATGACTCTCTTGTTGTTCTACATTTGAAGGATGAGCTCTGGTAGTTGAAGCTTAACTTCATCTTTGGTCTTCAATAGCCTTACCCATGTATATCTCGAGTAGTCATCTACTGCGACGAATCTTTTTCCTCCAATGGTGGGTGGCTTGACCGGTCCAAACAGATCCATGTGCAGCAACTCCAATATTCAATCTGTGCTTGCTTCCCCATCTTGCAGACACATTCTTCATTCTTGAACCCAGTTCGAGCTTTTGTTTTGCAAGGTGCCTCATGGATTGGAAATTCAGATGGCTAAGTCTTTTATGTCATAGCTAATTTACTCCTTCTTGGGATGAGCTTGTTACGACAAGGCATGTGTCAGGCTGTCCGTTCTTCCAATCCACAATGTAGAGACTTCCTTTATTCATTCCTTTGAGCATGATCTCCTTGGAGTCTTTATCCTTGATCAAGCAATCATCTTCGACAAATGTCACCTCATATCCAGATTGGATAAGCTGACTGATACTCAACAAATTATAGTTGAGGTTGGTGACTAAGGATACGTTGTTGATGGTGATCCCATTATATTCCAAGCATCCTTTGCCAATTACTCTCCCCTTGGAGTCATCTCCAAAAATAACTGGGGGTCCTCTCGCCATTTGTATGTTTGAGAGAAGTTCTTTTTCTCCAGTCATGTGGGTAGAGCACCCATTTTCCAAAACACAGGCTCATTTTTTTCTTAAGCTGACTTTGATGACCCTGTACCTGCAAAACAAAAAAGGTTAGACTCTAGGTACCCGAGCTTCTGCGGGTCCTGCTGGGTTAGTCTTATGGATCCATCCCTTTGGAATTCATACTTGCTTCACCTTAAGTTTAGGTGTTGCGATCTTCTCTGCTGTTCTCTTCCTTCTATAATAATGTATGCTATTTGTATGCATATGAGAAGGAATGTTGTGTGCGTGTGAAACCTTACAAGAAATTGAGTTTCTAGAAACCAAGTTTCTAGGAACTGAGTTTCTTGAAACTAAGTTTCTGTTTGGTTTTCGGAAACCAATTTCGGGGTGTGCAGTCTTCCTAGCTCTTGAAATAAAGAAATGATTGGGCTCAGACCTCGAATAGGTGTCCCTCCTACTCGGATAAGTTCTTTTCTCATATAATTATGAGCAAAGAACCTCGAATTTCTAGAATTTGAGAATGATACTAACTTCTTGCGAAGGTCAGTTTTGGCTGTTGAAGTAGGTTTCCTTACATTTGGAACATTTTGCTTCACCCACTTCCTAGGCATAGTAGGCTTCATCTCAGGTTTAGAAACCAATTTATCTTTAAGCTTCAGGTTGAAACTCAGTTTGGAAACTAACTTCTTCCCGTTGCCCTGATCGGCCACTATGGAGTCCTTATCAGAACTGACTACTCCTTTGCCTAACAGCTTAACTTCTAAACTGGAATCCTTTTTAAAGTAATGATTTGAAACATTTCCGATTTAAAAAGTTGATACATGATTGCTCAAAACATTTTCAATAAATCGTAGCCCTGACTTATTAGATGGATCTCTTTGTAAGCTTAGGGCTTCTGAAACTTTGCTAGTGCTTGAATAAAGTGAACAAATAAGATTTTGATCACTAGCAACTTTCATTTTAAAGATTCGCATTCAGAAATAATTTTAAAATTTTGAAGTAAAATTGAATGCTCCTCTCTAAGCTTGGTCAAATCCTCACTTGTTGACCTCGATCCTTCGATCTCCTTGGTCAACTCTGAAACTTTAAGTTTCAATAAGTCATTTTCTCCCACCAAGACATTTTTCTCATTTACAGAATTTTTAAAATTCATTATGTAAGATTTCGAGTGTAACATCCTCTAAATATGAGCAATAAGATTCAGAGTCCTCCTCTATGCATGTTACAAGAATTGAAACTGAGTTTGAGGTGGTTACCAACTTTTGTGGCTCAGCTTCATTTCCTTTATCTTTAGAGTCAGATTCCTCGTCTTCTCCATGTTTGGCCATCAACACTAGGAATGCTTTTTGTACGGCCTCATCATCTGAAGTGTAGTAGCCGTCATCATTGTCTGAGATGTCTGACACCTCAATTCTAGAGAGCATGGACTTTGCTACTGCTCTGGATGCTTTCTTCTCGAATATTCTCTTTAGGCATTCTATCGCAAAAAGAAGAAGCCAGACAAACTAACTTTCGCACAAAAGAGAGCAGCCCAGGTGCAGAAAGATAATCTCCTATATGAGCCGCTGTTTGCAAGTCACTTTTCTTCATGGATCGTTAATCCACTCAAAAGTGAAGGCTTGATGAAGTATATGACTGCGGAACCTCTGAAGTTCATGCCGCTCATGGTTGCTGAGTTTTATGCCAGGGTAGTAATCAGAAAGATGCTCGGCACCAAGATTGTAGTAAGCCCTGAAGTTCTGGCTGCGAAATGAGGGAAAAGATGTTGCTTATTACGATGTTGAGAATACCAAAGAGATGAAGAACATGTGGCTACAATGGAAAAAGGAGAGTTTTACTGAAAAGACATGGAAGGTGGCCACACCCCTGAAAATGCTTATTTACTCTGTCAAGGATTTGAGCATCATGGTTATCAGGATGTTGGTGTGTGAAGCAGGTTCTCACTCAAAATTAAGTGCGAAGAAATTTTCCGTGATGATGGCAATCGAGGACCAAATTCATGGAAATTGGGTCCAGTTTATATACAACAAATGGTTGGCGCACATATACAAGAATGTGGATATCAAGATGACTTCTGTCTTCACTCAAGTTGTTAGTTTTGGGATCAAAATCAACAATTTTATTGAGGGCTACATACCCAAGGAGAAACTGGATATGGGAGAAGATTTGCTGCCAACAGACAATATGCCAGTCACCAGTAAACAACAACCTCCCGGGGATGTCTTGCGACTCAAATATCCCAAGGGAAAGAGCAATCTTGATCCAAATGACCAAGTATCTGAGGAAGAGGAACATGATGAAGGAGAAATGGTTCCTCAAACTGCTATTCCATTAACCGAGAAGGAGATTGCTGAAGAGAAAAGGAAGGCTGAGACTGAGGCCTTGTTCAAGGATATGGAGAGCCTGCCAGAGCTTACAAAGTTAGATTCTATTGTTAAGCCACCCACAAATAAAAGAACTCCAATTAACCCCCAGCTGAGGAAGAGGCGGAAGGTAGTTGTTGCTGAGGGGGAAACCACAAAGAATGGTAGGGAGGATCCTTTTTGAGGCATCTCTATTTAGGTTCAGATGTCTGTTGTTGATACAAAAATCCCAATACCCAATGTAGTTGCAAATCCACAAGGCCCTATTGTTGGTACAGACACAAAGAAAGAAAAGAGAAGGTTGTTCACACAGGCAGAGCAAGATGCAAGAAAGAAAGCTCGATAAGAGAAGGAGATGAAGAAGCAGCAGGAGCTGAAGGAGTTTAAGAAATAAGATCACCTTTGAGCAGAGGGATGCCAATTTTGAACGAGTAAAGGCAGCTGCTGAAGAGCATGCTGAGAAGAGGAACAAGAGTTAGCTGAGAAGGCAAAAGCTGGTGCTGATACTGAGGCTTCTGCTAAGCATGTTGCTAAGAAAGCAAAAGCCGACAAGGGTAAGAGAAAGGTGGTTGAGGAAGAACAAGTTGTCCAACACCCAGATGTTGTTATAGACAAGGAGTTCCAGAAAATGCTATCCTCTGGAGTTTTTAATGACTTTGCTGACATACTAACTATTAGAAGAGGAGGTGTTGTGATTCGAGGACCGACTCCTGCGCAAGAAGAAGGGAGTCAGGTTCCTCAACAGCCCACCACTACTCAAGGGGGAAGTGGTGGGGTTGGTGCTGGTGCAGAAGCTGAAGGTGCTAAGCAGACTTTCGTGCAAGGAAAGGGAAGTTCTGCTCAGGATGCTGAAATTGCTAAAGAACAGCTGCTGCGCAAGGAGAAAGCAGTGTTGTTGCGAAGGATGTGGTTGCTGAGAAATAGCCAGTCGTGCATGGTGGAGACCGTGTTGTTGAGATTTTGGTTGAGAAGAACATTCTGCAGGAAGGAGGCAAGGCTGGTGAATCTGAAGGAGCAGACAATGCAACAACGCAAGGGGATGCTGACCTTGAGAAGAAGGATGCTGATGTTGCTGTGAATGCTGAAGAGGTAAGCAAGCAGACTATTGTGCAAGGAGAAATCAGTGCTGCACAGCAAGCTGAGAAGCCAACAAATGCAAGAGATGCTGAAAAGATAGATGCTTAGAAGGCAGTAGCTGCCAAGCTTGCTGCGAAATCTAAAGCCAAATCTGATTCAACGTATGATCGTCACTTTCTAAAATACATCTATGCTAATGTACTTGGCATTGTTCTATCTGACGATCTGTAGGGCAATCTGGAGAAAACTGTACTATCCTTGGACATAGTTGCTGAATCTCAAGAGCGGGCGACCACCCCAGAAAAACTGGCGAGTGATTTAAGAAGGAGGTGCAGGAGAGGAATGAGAAATACCTCCGTGCCCCAGGACTTGATCTAGCCAAAGTATCAGGATGGGCCACTGCTGAGGATTCCTCCACACTGCTAAAAGAAACCATCGACTCTCTAGGGTAGAGACATGCAGCTGCTCCTTCATCCTCCAAAGTCTCTAACATTTCATTTGATTCCATTCCAAGCGATGGGAAGGAAGTCGATCTATTTGGAGATTCAGAAGCTGCTGAGGGAGCTATGGTGGTTGTTGAAGAGGAGTCGGGGTTTGAATGCAAGTGCTTTGAGAGGGCCACTGGATAAACCACCACACAACAGATTCCGGGCTAAATGCATTGCCCAATGGTGTCCACCAGTGACGGTCAGAGATGAGGAGGATGCTGATCTCAACCCATGGGCAAAGGATATTTGTACTTTAATTGATGCTCAACTAGCTGAGGAATTCGAGTCTACTTATGCTCAAGAATTCAAAGGTGATAATGTTGAGCTTGCTTTTCTTGCACTTATCTTGCTGAGGTCTCGACTCAGCAAGTCTTTATAAAATATGTGTTTAAGCTCGAGAGGTGTTTAGGGTTACTGCAAGTTATACACCAACACTTTAGGTGTTGTGTTTTAAATCGATAGATAAGCAATAAAACAGTAAGCTGTAAATAACACAAAGGTTATAGTGGTTCGAACAAAAGTTCTACGTCCACTCTTCAGTCTGCTGACTGGAAATTTACTAAGATTGATTATACAAGGTAGAACTTGATCTCTAACTGCAAGCATCTCCTCTTTCTGGTTACAGCGCATCTTCAAGAAGCCTTGATCTCAATCTTCTCGACAACACCTAGAGTGAGGACACACCTCCCTTCTCCTTGAATGATGGATTGGGAATTTTAGAACTCTTCCTGGAACTTCTTTCTTTTGCGGCAGTAGCTCGTAATAGCCAACCTTGCAGATCAAGGTGACTGGTAAGTTCTTTCTTAGACAGAAAGAACTCCAAGAATAACCTTAGATGCGAGCTTCTTTGGTCTCTTGATGAACACGGGAGCTTTTGCAAAGCCTCGATCAATGTAAGATCGGACTTTAAATTCGGTAGAGAATATGCGTGTATTTGCGCATAAATGTTGAACTTTCGAATTGGCAGAACTTTTTATCACTCTGCGAATCCTTCTATTTATAGACGAAGATTCAAATATATTTGTTTGAATCTTTTTGTCTGTTAGACACTATTTGTCTGCCCGCCAATCCTCGTTCTTCCTTTTCTAAAAAGCACAAAGACTTTTCAAATCTCTTCATAGTCTGATTGGCTCTTTCCTCAATTAGCCGAATTATCAGAATGGATCTCTTAATCGAGTTTGGAAATCTCCTTTTTGTCTCTTGAATGATCAGCTTTTCAATTAAAGAGATTCCTTAATCTCTGGAAATTTAAGATCCTTCGATTTTGCGGCGTTAGATGATTGCTGATTGCTGATTGCTATCGGACATTTTTCTAAGTTCGTCATTTGTCTGCTGAGATTCAACAATCTGCTTCATACTTTCCTTCAACAACTCGGTTTGTTCGCTGAGTGCTTCAGCAGTCTTCACGTGTTTGATAACCTTCCGAGACTTGTTTGTTTGCTAGCAATCCTTAGCGATCTTTGTGTTTGCTGAATTCTTCTGCAATTTATTCGCATTTTGCGTTTAGCAATCTCCTCGTACTTTTCTGACTTCTTTTACCAAACTTATCATTCTTTTCTGAATCCTTTAGCAGTCTTCAGCGATCATTTCTAGCTCTATTACAACTCGAATATAATTATCATATACAAGACTTTTACAATTTCGACACAATTCTAAGTTTCTAGAGACTAGATAATCTAGCTTTGATGCACCAAATCTAATACAAATAGACAATAGGATCTAAAGGGGTAGGATATTCCCAACAATTTCCCCCTTTTTGGTACGATCAAAGCCTTATACCTTAACTTACTGATCATAGGAAAGTAGCTTACTGAGTTTACAAGATATTTCTAGCAATCCGACTCAGCATATCAACTCCCTTAGACTCAACATTTTTTGAAAATGTTCCCTCTTAAAATAAGAAGGGTATTGCTCGATTAAAAATTATCACAAGTGAATGGCTTAAAAAATGCTAGAATTTCAGCTAGAAAATAAGCACAAGCATCATTCACACATAAGATAGAGCAATACACAATCGAACACGAACACACACTCAGCAATCCATGCAATTTTCTGATTACACAAAATGTGTAAGTTCAGCTAAGCAAATAAATTCAGATTTAGACAATGAGTTGTTGTCATCAATTTGGGTTAGTTTCATAAGGATTTATGCAGTAGAGTACATGAAACAAGAGACCCGGACCAAAAAAAACTTGCAAAAATTTCAAGGATAGAAAGAATTACTGCTTGGTCGCGGAAAAGTCAGAGTCAGCGTTCTTGGAGTTAGGAGAGCCGGTGGCCTTGGTCAAGTTGCTAATGGATGGAGCAGTTATCTTCATAAATCTGTCCACTAGGGCATCCCTCTCTTCTCTCTTAATCCTCTCTCTCTCTCTCTCTCCTCCTTTTTCCTCCTTTCTTCTTTCTCTTCCTCCTCCTACTGCCTTCTCAGATTTTCTTCCAAGTTGCGACGAGCTTCAAGGCAGATTCTCCTTTCCTTTTCTTCTTCTTTTAGCCTTTCTGCTTCTTCAGTCAACTTTCACTCTCCCCGCTCTTTGATCGCAACAAAATGGTCGGAGGAGAAAGATACGAAGTCTTCCTGCAGCGTTTGAAGAAGTTCTTCCTTAGCTTTGGCAACTTTCTCTACCACCTTAGCTTCCACCTTTGCTTCAACCTTAGCATCCACCACAATATCTACATACATTTGGATATTTGTGTGGAATGTACTTGAGCTCAGAGGCAAATCAGTTATGACCGGGGATCCCTGAGATGTCACCATATGGCTGGAAGTGGTGGGAATGTTAGTAGACTGTACTAACTTCTGAGATTGATTAGCATTGGGATCAACAAACTCTTCCTCCATATGCTCAGACCCGTCAGCAACTTCATCTTCAGCAATTGCCTCTTCAACATTTGGGGTGGGAGGCTCATATAAGACCATCCTAGTAGGAATGCAGGTCAGAGTGTTCTTCAATTGAGCTCGAAATTCTGCCATCTTCCTATCCTCCTCAGGCTTCTTCTTGGCAACTTTCTCCTTGGCTAATTTAACCAGCAACTGAGCAGCTGCAGCAACCCGTTTCTTTGTTGCAGGAGACCAGAACACAATTGCGGATGACGAGGATTTAGCAACCAGTGCAAATCCAGATTGTGGCAAAGAGTGATCTCCAGATGCAGCCCGATGCTCCTTTATCTTCTTCAATCTAGCAATGACTTGCTTCTCAGTAGATTGCCTCTTGCATGTCTGATCCATCCAGTCATCGACCCAGTCCTCCTCACTTCTCTAATAATTTAAACCCATGCGGGCCATCATTATCGCTCGATCCTCATAATGCAATTCATGGTGGCATAATCGAAAAACCTCCACCTCTGGAATTTAGTTTTCAAAAAATCAAGATCAACAGTCTCACCTGCGAATTCCTGAGCATAAGTAGCCTCAAAATCTTCAGCAAGTTGGGCATCAATGAAAGTGCTAACATCCTTCGCCCATGGGATAAGATCTGCATCCTCCTCATCTTTTACAGTGACTGGTGGACACCATTGGGCAATACGCTTAACCCGTAATCTACAAGGTGGTGGTCCATCCAGTGGCACTCTCAGCATATCAACACTTGAGCTCGACTCCCCTCCAGCAATCACTAAAGCTCCCTCAGCAGCTTCAGAATCTATCTCCTCCCCATCACTCGGGATATCATAAAAGGAAATGTCAGAAACTTTAGGGGAGGAAAGAGCAACTGGACGTCTCTGCCATAGAGAATTGATTGTCTCCTTTATCAATGAGGAAGAATCCTCAGCAATGGCCCATCCTGAGACTTTGCCTGGGTCAAATCCTAGGGCTCGCCAATATTTTTCATTCCTCTCATTTACTCCTTTCCTTACATCACGCGCCAGTTGTTCTGGGGTGGTCGCCCGCTCTGAGGTTGTTCATCAATTACTTCTAAGGCTAGACCTGTTTGCTTCAGATTGTCATGTAGATCATCATACAAAATGATGCCAAGTATGTTGGCAGAGAAGAATTTAAGAAAACGACGATCAAATGCAACATTAGATTTAGCTTCTGCAGCAAGCTCGGCAGCAACCGCCTTCTCAGCAGCTTTCAGCTTAGCAGCCTTATTCTCAGAACCTAACTTCTCAGCATCTTGCTTCTCAGCGTTCTCTGCTGCATCTGTTGGCTTTTCAGCTTGCTGAGCAGCACTGCTTTCACCCTGCACAATATTCTACTTGCCTACTTCCTCAGCACTTGCATCAACATCAGCATCAACATCCTTTTCCTTTTCAAGGTTAGCATTCCCGTGCACTGCTACCTTGTCCATATTTTTCGATTCATTAGTTTTGTCTCATTCATGCAACAAGTCCTTTTCAACCAAAATATCAGCAACACGGTCTCCTCCTTGCGTAACCAGTTGTTTCTCAACAACTATATCTTTTTCAACAACATTGCTTCCCCCTTGCGCATCAGTCTGTTCTTTTTCAACTTAGCAACCTTAGCATCCTGAGCAGTACTTCCTTCTCCTTGCACGGATGTCTTCCTAGCAACCTCACTTTCTCCACCAGCACCACCACTTTCCCCTTGCGCAGTGGTGGGCGTTCTATTTGAAGTTGTTTTGCTTGGTAGATAGCAATCTCCATACCTTCTTATGGTTGAAACGTGAATTTTTTCTTAACTTTAGCATAATTGTCGCGTGAGTTTCTTATCTAAGGACTCTTAAAATTCTTTAGTAGTGTTTATGAGACACTACAACAAAAATATTCAACAACACTAAAAAGACAAAACTTTTCGTTGAAAAGTTTTGTCGTAAACTAAAAAAGTGTTATCTTTTAGTAGAATAATGTGCTAAAAGACAACAGTTCTACACTAGTGTTGTTATTTATGTGTTGTGTATTATTGCAAAGACAACAGTTGCTACAAAATACGCTAAAAGACAACGATTTTACCCTAGTATTGTTGTTTACGTGTTGTTTATTATCGAAAAGACAACAATTGCAAAAAAACATGCCAAAAGACAAAAGTTTTATACTAATGTTGTTGTTTACGTGTTGTCTATTATCGAAAAGACAACAATTGCATTTGTGTGTTGTTATTCTAATTTTTTTAGTGATACTTATTTAATTGATAAAATACTCTGTAATATTTGTAAGAATTAAATAATACATTGGGTGTATTTAATAGTTTTCTCTATATTATATTATACTTATTTTTTATTTTTGTAAAAATAATAACTAAATTGAGGAAGCAAGATAATTAAATATAAAATAAAACACCATTAGAGAGTAGAATATTTTGTCCATATTTCGCTACTACAATAATAGTTGTTCGGAGTGGTAAAATCATCTTGCTAGTAACCAAAAGATCATAGGTTTGAAATACCTTTGAAACATGTGGGTATGTGAATAGTAAATTAATAACTCAGAGGAATTAAATATATTAAAATGATTATTTAGAGAAATACATGAAGTGTTTAAGAAAAATACCTCAATTTTTAGACTAATTTATAAAATATGAAATGACAAAACTACCTTGAGTTAATTTATTTGATTTAGATTAAAGATAGACAAATAATTATAATTTTAGATTATATAAAAAATATATAATTTATTTACATAGCTTAGATGGTAGAGCTCTTGCGTAACATGCAAGAGGTACTGTGATTGATACCATCTTCATTTTAATTTTTTTTATGTTGTAGATAACAGTTTTAAACCCGCCATCTTTTCGAGAAACAACAACGGTTTTAAAATCGTTGTCTTTCAGCGCCAACTTGCAACAACACCACTTCCGACAACAATTCAAAATGTCCTACGATAACACTTTTTAACTGTTGTTGTTTAACTTTTTTCTTGTAGTAAACATTGCTTTGTGTACGCTAATAGTTCAACACATTATTTCTACATAAGAAATTTGTGTTTCCAAACATCAAGTGCAGTACCAACTTGAACATCAACATCTTCTCCTAATGTTAGAGCTTTTTCTATCAATAATGTCGAAAAGATCAATATTGTCAAGTAAAATTGTATTTTTTATCCAATATTTACAATTCAAGAGATTGAGTTTCTCTAATTCATTACCATTGTTTAAAGGGATTTTGACAACTCCAATCTTTAGAAGTTGCAATAATAACAATATTATTTGTTTGTTTAGTTTTTTAGTAGTAAAACTTTGGTTTAAGATTGTTGTATATTGGACAAGAGAAAAATTACTATTTTATAGAACTTCACAGTAACTTTAACTTTACAAAAGTAGAATGTCTAAAGAATTATAAATGTTTAGAGAAAACTCAAGTACTATCAAAATCACAATTTTCTTAAACAAAACTCTCCTCTTATATGAATTTGGTTTCTAGGATACAATGAATTTTAATCAGTATAATTCCAACACATAACATGATCGATGTTAGAGGCCAAAAATTAATGTTTGATGCCAAAAATGGTGAGTATCTTATGAATTAATTTGATCAATGTTTATGAACAATTAAAAGACAAAAATGTTTGAGGCCAAAAACACGTTGTTGCATACAACAAGATTTCTTAGGATTTAACATATATCATGAACACAAGAAATGCATAGGAAAATATTAATGGGAATAAGCTGGTTGGCTGCCAAGATATTATCGCAATAATAAACTATCATTGAAAATGCTTCAAGTAAAAGTTACACTAGGGGATAGGAATAGAATCGACAGATGGGAGAGTTCAATTAAATAAATAAAGTCATAAGATACTCACCATTCCGCCGATGATTAAAAATCTTTTGAAAAATGGATATGTTCAATAAAAAAAGAGATTGGTATCAAATAATATTTGTCTTTTCTTTGAGCAGATTTCAATATAAAATAAATGTTATTTTGTAGCAATGAAAAATATATTAATTCCGTTTCAAAATATATGAAATATATTAATAGTGCATATAACGCCACTTCCCTTTTTATATATTTTTTCAAAGCCATTTTATCATGTGTTTTATTAATTTAATTTTAGTTTTTTAGATATTGATTTATTTATTATTCATTGTTTTTCCTTTCCATTTGTATAACAAACTTATGTAAATATTAATAAATTTATATCTCAACCAAAAAATACTTATTTATACTACAATAACATTCTTAATAATAATTTATGAATTATTCTTTATTATATTAATATATTTATTGTCACCCCCGATTTATGAAAGAAGCATAATTCGGGATTTGAGACACATCGGGCGCGAGACATGCATTTGTGACAACGATTAAGAAGTAAAGTTCATACAATTAAAAGTGTAAACCGACACAAATATCCCAAGTATTTTAAAGAAGTTCCAAAATGCATCCTGTAGAAAGGATCTTGGCTTAATAACATGCATTTCAATGTATAATAACATACAAAGATTATCGAAAGTCTAACAAAAGATGAAGAGTTTAGCAGCGAAAAGTTATCATATGATGTATATGAAGATACAAAATTCAACATCTAACTATTACAAAAGAGAGATCTTCGGCTCCACTCCAACTGCTACCTCATACTCCGCACCAAAACTTCCTTTTTAACATGTATATTTCAGAAATTATGCACAGGGCTAAGTAGAAATTGTACTTAGTGAACACATGCTAAAAAATAATGCATTTGTAAATTAGGTCGCACATGGAATTTTAAGTTGAAGTCCTCCCATGGCACCAGAGCATTTATGAGAATGAGCATGCTCTTTTGAAATAGTTAAACTATCCGCGATAAAAATATTTGACTGGGAGATGGCCTCCTATCACAGTCACGATTCTAGTCTGAGTAAGGTATGATCCCTAGCATGTCAGCACCACAGTGCACTACCCATGGTATCTCTTTCACTACTAGTGCACGATATTTAAGGCTCGCAAAACGTAGAGCCAACATCCACATTGAATATGTTTGATATTCTTCTCTAAGTGGGGTTCCCCCACAGAGAGGACAAATATCAAACATAAAATAGTAGGCAATGAAAAAAAAGAAACAACGAAAACATCATTCATTTCATGCTTAATTTGCTTTGAAAAATAAACATAATTTATTTTAGTCTAACCCACGATATAGGGGTAAGAAAGCCCACCTAGAGTAGGTGTGGTTAACAGCTGGTCGATCTTAGATGAGAAACTTCTCTTTGCCATTTCCATAAAAAAAGGAATCAGGATAAGTACCCAAGGGTAAACAAAATATGAGATATCTATAATCTGATACATCAAAGAATTCTAGACTCTTAATCATTCATGGACTTTTCAAGTATTGAGCCTTTGGGTATAAGGATATGAAAGGAATAATTTATCAACTTGGTTTCACAAACAAGGAAGTCAAAAATTGATTTAACAACTTGAGATTCAACATTGAGAATCCTAGAAAGAAAACTCATCGTTCGATATGATCGAACAAGTACAAAAGACATCGTCTAATGACTTAGCATTAGGTCAAGAATTATAATTAAAAGAAGTTTCATAGTCAAATACGAATTGAGGTTCAATTGATCGAGAGTATAAGAACTCATCAAATGACTTCAATTCATGTCAAGAGATACAATCAAGAGAGGTTTCAGTCTCGGATACAAATCAAATTTTGATGTTAAAGTTTAACAAGTTCGATTCAACAATTGATTTCAAGAAAAGTTTAGATTATGAAAGATCGGATCAAACAATTGAGGTTGTTTTAAATCAAATAGTTTTAGGGAGAGCTGGCAAGAAAAAGAATGCTCTCTGTGTTGACCGATTTAAGAGATGTCGATCGAAATAAAAGATAGGTTGGATCAGTCGACGAAAGAAAGTCGAACAATTAAGAAATAAAGGCTATGTTGAACGACATAGAGTGTGTCGATCGATATGAATATGGCGACCGAAAGAGGTCACATCGAGATATACATGTGTAGACCAAAGTGATAGTGTGGACCTACATGAAGGCGTGTCAATCGATATAAATATTTTATTCAAAGTAAATATGCGTCGATCAAAATAAAAGTGTGTCGGTCGACATGAACTGTGTCGACCTATATGAAAATATGTTGATCAAAATGAATGGTCGACGGATGAAAAATCAAGATGTGGGCTCTATGTCGATCGACACAATTCGTGTCAACCAAAATGACCACATCGACCGACGTGGAACCACGTTGGCCAAAACAAAGACAATTTGCCTTTGGCGCAAAAATGGGTTTTTGGCTCAAACGATTATCCGGGCTCGTCCAATCTATATCTAGAAACACCTAGTGAATCCTACACATATGTAACGAGTCTAGACATAGTTCTAAGCATGATAAACATCATAAGCATAGTAGAATCGAAATAAATGCTCAACATTTCAAAATGGAGCTTAATTCTAAAAAATAATCCAAGCTATCATACACTCGATTTCTAGGCTATCATATGGTTTCCAGGCTCAATATTCAACATGATAAACATGGATACGTGCTCAAAATCTCAAAAGTAAGCCTAGGATCATAATACTCCAAGTAGGGAAAAAATGTTAAGCATGCTCAAAATTGAATATAGAATTCATTCGGGTTGGAGTTTAGCTCTTCTAGTCTTTAAGATCACGTAGGCTTCAAAGATCACTTGGTATAAGCTTGATCACAACCTTTAAATCAAAGAGAATGGAGAAAATGAGGTTGGAAAGGAAAAGAAAGGGGTTGAAAATCCTAAATATCTCATTTTTACCTCGAAAATACTTTGCTGGAGCTTCGCCAGATACTCGCCTAAAATTTTTTGATGGAATTTTTGTAGAGATCATGAAGAGTTAAATGAAAAATGGGAGCTTCGATTTATAAAAATAAGAGAATGACATTTTTGTAAATACTCAAAAGTAAAAAAGTTAAAGTGGTTGCTAATCAGTTGTCCCATCGGCCACTTTGACATCAACTCGCGTCAACTCTACGTCATCTTTATGGAAAATCGTAGTACTTTATTGATCTATGAAATTTATTAAATGATATTATCCTGAGAAGGAAATCTTGGGTTCTGTAGAAATTTATTGACCCTCAATTAAATAAATTTCACCGATTAGATAATTAAATTCCTTCATTAAACTATAGAAGTGATAGGGAATAATGCTCAACAAATAAATTCCTAATTTAATCAATCGCTAAAGTCTCGAAAATACTAGTTCTGAAATTTTGATAATTACATTAAATTTACAAGGGGTGTTATATCCTCTCTGATTGCTAATTCGAAACTTAGTGGCAAATAAATTATCGAACCCAGAGGAGTGAAATTGCGAAAATCTTAAATATTAAAACACAATTTCTCGAAATATTGTTTAGGGAAAATTGAATTTTGGGTTTTTAGAATTTGAAAACAAAGAAAATTGTAATTATAATTAAAAATGAAAATTAAAAAGATTTTGAGAGTCAAATACGGAGAAACACAGATTCCAGGGTTTGCTACCTATCATGCCTCACATGTAATGAAAAATTAATCAAGACCAATTTAATTCCTAATCACAGTGGAACATTAGAAAGTTATTATGAATCTCTAAGTCACACAATCCATAAAGTAGATTAATTAAATCTCTCTATCCTTTCGGTCTTTAGAATGATCCGATTAACTCCAGAAAACTACATATTTATTCTTATAATCTATTTCTTTCTTTTTCAGACAAGAAATTATATTATATTATGAAATACTTTTTCCTTTTAAAATTATTACTTTTTGAGTCTCTAATTATCAACTAATCAACCCTAACACGTGGCAAGCAAATGAAGATTGAGAATTAATCACAAGAATTCATAAACTTTGAAAGGAAAGGAAAATTAATTTAATTTAATCAAAACATGAAGACACAATATTTTTCAAAACCCTAGAATCTGATTAGAAGTTTAGTTACACAGAGTCATGATAAAGATCATCAAGAAAAGATAAAACCTAATAAAACACTGTATAACATAAACAAGTGTAGAAATTGATGCAAGATTTCTCCAGTGATTGCTCAAAGATCCAACTCCAAAATAAAAGACTAATTGTTGTTGTTGACTTGATGCGCACTAAATTCTCAATTAACAAAAGTCAATCAATGCTCTAGTGCGAATGCAAGAATAATTTTATCAAATCCGGATACTTCTCAGTTCGCCCGCTAGAATACTAGATGCATTGCTTTTGTATATAAGCTTAGAATAGTCGTTGAGTTTTTGATTATCCTAGGCAATTAGTAATTCTATCTACCTAACTAAGAAAGCAATAACCAAAACATGAATTATCTCAACAATCATCATCATCATCTTCACTCAACAAACACCTCCACACTCAATCACAAATGTAAGAACAACACAAGGAAATCTAATTCAACATATGGTGTAAGAAAGGACATTGGTTAGAAATCCACAATGAATCCATAAGATCGAATAGAATGATGCAAACAATCATTTAATTCACCCAAAGATGATCAATATACCGTAAACTTCCTAATCCCCTTAGCACCAGTGAATTAGGAGTTGATGAAACTAGATACTCAAACAGTCACGTTATTGCACCTAACTCCACTCCAAATGGACCGTAGATTATTGACCAATAGGCTATCACCGCACAGGGATTGAATCAATACCTATGTGCATCTACACTATTCTCGACACTTAGATCCACGTGTTGGCTGCAATTTAGGTGTCTATCACACACAGTTGGTTATTGCAAACACTATGTGATTAAGGAAAATGCTCTAGTGTGTGCAATCAAATAGGTGAAGACAATCATACATCCAAGCTCAATCAAACGATCCAATGATTTATTCAACCAACATCCCAAGGAATTTAGCTACACATACCTTCAACTCGGCTCAATTGATAAGAAAAATTACACAAATCCATTACAATGTAAAAGTGAGATAGAAATTTCCCCCAAATGAGTGGATTTGGTCTTGATCTATGTCTTGATCTTCATATCTTCTCCAATTGAATTGGATTGGCCTTAGACCCACCTTGGTTGAGGTTTGGAGAGAGTGGGAAGTGAAATTCTAGCGAGTTACCGTTGAAATTTTGCCAAAAGTTCTTTCCCAAAGCATTTCTCCACCTTTTATTTTAAGTTATCAGACCCAGATCTCGCCGCGGATCAAATTGGCTTGATCGGGATCCTTCAAAAATGAAAAACTACCAAAATAGCACGCTTGGTCGCACCCGAGACTGAACCAGCTCAACCAGGATTTGTCTCTATAAGGTAGATCTCGGCCGGGCTTTGTAGGGTTCGGTCGAGATCTACCTAACAGAGGCAAATCTCAGCTGAACCCAAACTGGTCTGGACCAGAATTTGGCTCTATTTTCACCCTGCTGCTCCTCTGCTCCATCCGGGTCGATATTTCCAAAGCTTGTGCAAGATCCGGGTTGAAATTCCACGAAAAATGGGCAAAACTTGATGAAATATGCTCATTTTCTTCCCTACACAACATCAACACGACAAAAAACAAAAACACGACAAAAACGAACAAAAACCTATGATATGTGGGTGAAATGGACATAAACGCACTCAAACATAACGATAAATTGGTCATTTCATACACATATCATGACTCTCCAACTTGAATTCTAAAAGATGGCACGAGTCTCAAATTCAAAATTACAAGGCCTTTTATAATAGTGGTGGATGTATCCTATAAATCTAGGATTAAATATATGTATATCTTTAATCTGGATTGTATCTTGAAGTCTCTGGATCCGCGTTGATCGACACAGAATTTGCATCGATCAACACACTTAAAACATTCGCGTCGACCGATGTGAGATCCACGTCAATCAACACAGAATCTTCTAGCTAGACATGGCCACGGGCCGGTTCCGGTTCGGAACCGCCGGTTCGGCGGTTCCAGAAACTAGGGCCCTGAACCGGCCCGCCAAATGAAGGGGACGGTTCCGGTTTTCGGCCCGGAACCGGCGGTTCCGGGCCGAACCGGCGGTTCCGCCGGTTTTTTATTTTTTATTTTAATTTTTTTTAAAAATTTTTAAAATGTAAATAAGAGGTTTCGAACCTA
>JAPKLW010000082.1:162715-180620 GCA_026898455.1 Plectranthus barbatus
CAAAACAAGCAAATACTCAAATGAGGTAGATAGGATGTTGAAATAAATGTAGATTTAATCCAATTAGGTTAATCATTGATGTAAACAAGTTTTAATTCCTATGAGGTTGAGCAACCGACTCTTTTCTAGTCAATCCCCTTTGTACTGGTGAATTGTTCGTTGATGAAATTAGAAATCTCAAATAGCTACGTTATCAATCCCTAACTCACTCCAAAATGTCCGTCGATTATTGCCCTACAATCCTAGCCCTGCACATGGATTGGAACTAAAACTATATGATTATGCACTTTTCACGACGATTCCATCCGCATATTGGCCGCAACATTCACATCAACTACCTATAAATTGGCTATTACCTACATCTAATAGGTATGAACAAGCTCAAGTGTAAATCAACCCCTCATAGGAAAGTAAACAAACAATTATCAAACCTAATCTTCATGCATCCTTGTTCAAATCAACATCCAAATTGAATTAAAGCAACATACCTCTCAATTGTAACAATACAAAGTTGAAATCAAATACATCCTTTACAATTGATAAGTATAAAATGAAATCTTCCCCAATTGGATTTGCTAGGTCTTGATCTACCCCATTGGATCTTCAATTCTCCTCCTAGGATTGATGATTTAGGTCCTTGATAGGTTTTGGAAGATATGGAAATGGAATCGTAGAGAGAATTTAGGAGGTGGTTATTCAAAGGTATGAAAAGTTATGAATTCGTTGTCAAAATAACTATTTTTCCCCCTTTTATAATGAGCAAACAGGGCCTCGGATCGCCCGAGCCAAAGTTGGCTTGCCCGGGCGAGCACAGAACTGAAAGACACAAAATCTCGCTCTGGCTCTGCCGAGCCAAGGGTGGCTCGACCGAGCCACCTCTCTGAAGTGCTTGGCTCGACCGAGCCAAGTTTGGCTCGGCCGAGCAAAGTCTCTGAACAACCCCAACACCCTTTTTGCACCGCTCGGTCGATTCTGCTTCCCTTTGACTCCTAGCTCGGGCGATTTCCATCCAAAACTCATCCAAGTAGGGTCCAGGTCCCGAAGTGCATGAACCAGAGCTACAGAACCACAACTCACGACCTACCTGATAGGTTAAGGAGGAGAGTCTCAGCTGCATATAAATCGGAAGACCATAGAAAGCTTAAAACCAACTGCCCCCGAAGGAATCGGAACTACCCCCGAGTTTCTCACGTCACCTATTGGGGAGAATTCAATTGGATAAGGTTCCTGTTGCATATAATCTGGAAGATTGTTAAGGAACCTTAGTTAAACGATCTTCGAAAAGGATGCAGCCGTCAAATATTCCCCAATGACCACCAAAAAAAACCAAAACTACCTCCTAAATCTTCTAGGGTTGTAACAGCTCCTCTTGAACAATAAAAGAGGAGCTGCTAGGTCATTTTCAAGTGAAGGCCCAAAATTAGGGCTAGCGAAGGAGACATCCCGACGGTAGCAACAATGGCCGTGATCCTGATTGAGGGGAAGATCCAGAGTAGAATAAACTACTTCAAGTCTCTGTTGGTGCGTATTCCAGGGGTGCCACCTACTGAAAGGAACATCGCACTGGAAAGCTATGCAGACTCCTCCTTTGCACCTGATATTGCCAACATCGAGATCCCTACGGTAAACATTCATCAGGCGGAAGAGTGCAGGGCCTTGAGGATCAAGGTCCTTGAATTGTTAAAGAAAGGACTACTCCTGGAATACCTATCACCTATGGGAAAGAAGACTTGGACCCATGGGAAGGTTACCCCTGGTAAGAAAGCGAAGGATGGCAAGCCACCGCCAGCTTCCCCAACAACCGAGAAAATGGTGCATTACTTCACCAGGAGCATAGAGGTAAGTGGGATAAATCAAGCATCTGCGAATAGAGCATGCCACACTGCTGGGAATGCTGACAACATACCCCGTAAGAACCCAGACATGAAGTTATTGAATTCTCAAGCGAAGAGTCACCTTGGATCCATCATCCACACCACGACACATTGGTAATCTCGCACCGCCGGATCCTGGTGGACAACGATAGATTAAGAGATGTGCTATTCCTTCAAGAATTTAAGGAAATAAGCATCCCCATGTCCAAGCTGATGGGCAACATAACCCAAATGGCCGGGTTTAGCAGAGAAAAGAGAAACACGTTAGGAGACGTACGTCTCCCCGTGTACTATGGTGCCAAAAACCTGGACCTAACTTTCAAGGTAGTCGATGCACCCTCAGCATACAATGCTATCCTAGTTAGACCTTGGCTACACGATCTCCAGAACATCCCGTCCACATACCACCAGGTGGTCAAATTTCCCACAAGGTGGGGAATCCACACTATCCTTGGTGAGCAAATGTCTTTTAGATAGTGCTACTACACGAGCTCTAACAAAGTAAACACCATAGAGGAACCGGTTAAGTCCACACCGCCGGAGAACCTTGAGGAGGTCAAATTGGACGACCAAGATGCCACCAAAATGACTTTCATAGGGGCGGAGCTAGACCCAGAATTCCGTTCCAAACTCATGTAATTCCTAAGGTCCTAGTGGAGTGTGTTCCCTTGGTCATACCATGACATGATAGGCATTCATCTAGGGGTAATAACCTACAAGCTACAAGTAGATCCGCACACGAAGCCCGTTTAACAAAGGCGGCGAAAGTTCAAACCTGAAAATAACCAATCTATTAGCGAGGAGATCGACAAACTTCTAAGTATCAAATCGGTTCGGGAAGTCAAGTACCTTACTGGGTTAGCAAACATTGTAGTCGTGAAAAAAAGAATGGAGGAAATCACGTCTGCGTAGACTTTACAGACTCAAACAAAGCGTGTCCCAAGGACCCTTATCTATTGCCTCACATTGATAACATCGTGAATGCAACCGCTGGACATAACCTACTCAGCTTCATGGACGCATTTTCGGGTTATAACCAAATTCAAATGCACCCCTCAGATCAAGAGAAGACATCATTCATGACTATCAAAAGAATCTAGTGTTACAAAGTGATGCCCTTTGGCCTCAAGAATGCGGGATCCACCTATCAAAGGCTGGTGAACAAGATGTTTAAAAATCTCAAAGGACTGACCATAGAAGTGATATCGGCAACATGCTGGTCAAATCCCTCAAGGCGGGAGACCACGTGACACACTTGCGCTAGGCCTTCAAAATCCTCGAAAAGTACAGCCTGAAACTCAACCCTACTAAATGCGTATTTGGAATGTCCTCCAGCAAGTTCCTTGGATACATGGTGACCAAAAGCGGGATCAAAGCAGATCCCACACAAATCAAAGTGATCCAGTAACTACCATATCCTAGGAATCCCAAGGAAGTTCAAAAGCTCACCGGGAGGCTCGCACTAAGCCGGTTGGTAGCCAAGTAATCTGAAAAGGCTCAAGCCTTCTTCTAGACATTGAAGAAAGGGAAGAGATTAGAATGGACTGACGAATGTGCAAAGGCCCTCAAAGAACTGAAACACTGCCTTACCAGTCCTCCGGTGCTGGCAAAGCCTGAGGACGGAGAAGTCCTCCTGCTATACCACTTAGTCTCAGAAAAGATGGTGGGGTCAGTCCTTGTAAGGGAGGTTGGAACAATCCAACATCTAGTACAGTACGCCAACAAAGCATTATTGGACCCTGAGTCTAGGTACACCGCGCTAGGGAAGTTGGATCTAGCTCTCGTTAACTTAGCCCAAAAGTTGAAATCTTACTTCGAATGGCATCCAATCAAGGTCGTGACAGTCATTCCTTTGTGAACAGTGTTCTTAAAGCCAAGTCATTCCAGTCGACTACTCAAATGGGCTGTGGAACTAGGGGGTTACAACATCGAGCATAGGATGTGTTAGAACTGATCCACTCTAACTTATGTGGACCAATGTCCACGTAATCTCGTGGAGGTTATAAGTACTTTGTTACATTCATTGATGATTACTCAATGTTTGGATACGTCTATTTGCTCCACTACAAGTCTGAATGCTTTGAAAAATTCAAAGAATTCAAGGTAGAAGTAGAAAAGAAGCTGGGCATGTCTATCAAGAAAGTACGGTCGAATTATGGTGGTGAATACCTCAGTAACGAGTTCTTGTAGTACTTGTCAAACAACGGGATTACTTCCCACTGGATTGCATCGGGAACCCCACAACATAATGGTGTATTAGAGAGAATAAATAGAATTCTTTTGGAAATGGTTAGGTCAATTATGAGTTATGCAAGCTTGCCGATTTCACTTTGGGGATATGCCTTGGAAATAAAGGCGTATTTGCTTAACCTAGTACCTACTAAATCAATTCCAAAAATTCTTCTAGAGCTCTGGTATGGGCGAAAATTGAGTTTAAATAGAATTATGGTTTGGGAATGTCTAACGTATGTGCTGACAAAGAAACCTGATAAGTTAGAAAGTAGGTGCAAGCTAATGCTGTTTGTGGGGTATCCCAGGCAAACAAAAGGTGGTTACTTTTATTTTCCTGAGAATCAGAAAGTCGTTGTCAGTACCAAAACGAGATACTTGGAGGTTGAATATGTAAGAAACCATAGATCTAAGAGTGAAATCATTCTCCACGAGCTTGAAGATGATGAAGCGATTCCATCAGGAAAGCCCAATTTTCTAGTAGATCCACCTAGAACAGGAGAGGGATCACGAACACTCCCATCAATGCAAGGTATGTGAACATCGAGTACTGTGCGAACTACTGACATGGCTCAGATGCCTCGTCGTAGTGGGAGGGTTGTTCGGTAACTAGAAAGGTACATGTTCGTGGAGAGTCTTTTGACTTTATCGCGGAGGACGGACTGTAGATCCGACCTATGGACATATGATGAGGCGGTATCTGATAAAGATGTGGATAAATGGCGGGTCGCCATGGATTTAGAAATATAATCCATATCGGCTTAGGATGTATACCAGAAAATAGATTTTCCAGATGGCTATTGAGCTATAGGGAGCAAATGTATCTACAAGAAAAAGAAAGGAACGAATGAGGAAATTATATCTTTCAAAGCAAGGTTGGTGGAGAAGGGTTATAATCAAAAACAGAGGATAGACTATGATGAGACCTTCTCACCAGTAGCCATGCTTAAGTGATACTCCTTGCCATAGCAGCACATATGGACCTAGAGATCTGGTAGATGGATGCAAAAACTGATGGATTTAAATATTGAAAGCATTATAATTGGTATATTATGTACAAGATTGATTGGTTAATATACTGGGAATCATTAATATTTTATGTTCATCTCATGTCTGAATTAAAAAACATGTATCGCAAACACAAATATCCTCTTATCTCATCGATAGGGAGATCCTATCGTGTGTAGTAGATCACAGAAGATTGTATGGATCAGTTAACCTAGTGAGATATAAACAACATCACAACTGAGACAATCCCACGATAGACTGTCGGTATAAGCTTCAGCATACACAGTAGTAAGCAGCTTATCTTGGTTTCTTGGTATGTTTGGTGTGTGCGGTACGCATTGATGGGACCTAAGTAAGATCGATTCTTTTATCTGACATTAAAAGAATCTTGTTCTTGATGATCGATGTAATTTTATGCCAACATGAAAGTACAAAAGTATACACTGATTTGTATATCACTTTGAGATACTGTGAAAATTTCTAGTCGAGATTGTGTATCTGTATCTTGGGTTGTAACAATCTTGTATGACTGTCTGTTACTGGAACTAGGTAACCATATCCAGTATAGGATGGTGGCATTCCCTGAACATCTAAAAAAGGTTCATTATGCTAAGTCTTGCAGGCTGATTAAGTTCAAGCATATGTGAAAATGGTTGAGTGGATTGATTCTGAAATAAAAGATGTTAATTAATTTTTCAAGCTTGTCAGAGCTCAAATTAATTAATGAATGTCTGTTAACCTTAAATATGGGAATTTTCCGAGCCAATGCAACCCGTTTCTCATAACATGGTAGCAAATAGGTAGGAAAATATTGATTCTCTGGTTGCATGAATCAATATGAATTAATTAATTGTATTCTGGGTTAAATATGGGATTTAATTAATTCATATGCTTTATTTGTTATTTGCATTGGTCCCTGGTCTGGCCCATGAAAGCTCAAGCCCATTTGAGATAAAATTCTCCTATAAATACCCCTCAGATTCTCAGATCACAACACACCATAAGATCATAAGTTGCTAAGTAGCAAACTAGTAATTGGGAGCTATCATATGCGATAGAAGATCTGAGAAAGAGAAGGAAATTCTGCTTCTCTATAGGCACAGAATTCAGAGGGATTCTTCACCAGATTTTTGGATCGGAGTTGGGATACAGATCAGAAGATTAGATCTAGAGGATCTAATTCTTCTTCTCTCTCTTGTTTTTTGAAATTATCTTAATAATTTTTTTTGATTTAATTCCTTCATCTTGTAGTATTAAATCTTGTTGAGCAAGAAATAGGATCGAGGATCAAATCTTTGCGCATCTAGTTCTTCAGTTTCTTTTATCCAGGTATTCAGCATAAACCATCTTCGGCATTTCAATAGGAGCATGCTAGGATTATTCATAGGAATAACAATTTATTTTTGATATCCAATTTATGGATTGGCAATTGAGTTTGTCAGTAATCCCTTTAATTGGTATCAGAGCCAGGTTGAATTTATTGGCTTGGTCGGAAAAATATTATTGTCTATGAAGGGTAGTTATCCGAGCAGTTTCATATGAAGGATCTTGTGACCCGCGTACATCCTTGGGATAAAAGTCTTGTAGGAGCGCAAGAAAAAGATGTTAGCATTGTCTCAAGCTTCATGTATTCAATGTTATGTACAAGGCTTGATATCTGCTTTGCTGTGGGTATGGTAGCAAGATATCAATCTAACTCTGGACAGACACATTGGACTGCCATAAAGCACATACTTAAATACTTGAAAAGAACTAGAGACTATTGTCTCGTCTATCAGTGTGAGGATTTCCAGGCAGACCAGGATAAAAAGAAGTCCACCTCTGGCTACGTGTTTACATTGATAGGTGGGGCCATATCATGGAGGAGTGCAAAGCAGAAGTGCATTGTTGACTCCACCATGGAAGCATAATATGTGGCATCTTTTCAAGCTTCAAAAGAAACAGTATGGTTAAGAAACTTCCTTCTGGAGTTGGACATAATTCCTAAGTTGCCTAAGACTATCACGGTGTATTGTGATAACTCTTGTGCTGTGGCGAACTCGAACAAACCATAAACTTACAGAGAAACAAAACACATTGAAACGAAGTACCATATCATACGAGAAAACATAGCTAGGGGTGAGGTGCTGGTAGAGAAAATTCATTAAATGGACAATCTAGCAGATCCATTCACAAAAGCTCTACCTCAGAAGGTCTAAAAGATACATGTACGTAACCTTGGGCTGAAGCTGCAGCCAACCACGTGAGATGTTGACATAATAACTTGATTACGACAGACACTCTATAGGACGGACCATAGAAGTGTATATCGACGACATGCTCGTCAAGTCCCTCAAGGCGGGAGACCACGTGACACACCTGTGCTAGGCCTTTGAAATCCTCGAGAAGTATAACATGAAACTCAACCCTGCTAAATGTTTATTTGGAGTGTCCTCCAACAAGTTCCTTGGATACATGGTGACCAGAAGGGGGATCAAAGCAGATCCCACGCACATCAAAGAGATCCAGAAACTACCCCATTCTAGGATTCCTAAGGAGATTTAAAAGCTCACTAGCAAACTCGCGACACTAAGTTTGTTCATAGCCAAGCACTCTAAAAAGACTCAAGTCTTCTTCTAGACATTGAAGAAAGGGAAGAGATTCGAGTGGACTAACGAATGTGCAAAGGCCCTGGAAGAACTGAAACACTACCTTAACAGTCCTCCGGTGCTGGCAAAGCCTGAGGACGAAGAAGTCTTCCTGCTATACCTCTCAGTCTCATAAAAGGCGGTGGTGTCAGTCCTTGTAAGGGAGGTTGGAACAATCCAACATCTAGTACAGTACGCCAACAAAGCATTACTGGACCCAAAGTCCAAGTACACCGCGTTAGAGAAGTTGTCCTTAGCTCTCTTCAACTTAGCCCGAAAGCTGAAAGCTTACTCCTAATGGCATCCAATCAAGGTCGTGACAACCTATCCTTTGCAAATGGTGTTTTCAAAGCCAACTCTATCGAGATGACTACTCAAATGGGACGTGGAAAGAGGGGGTTACAGTATCGAGTATGAACCTAAGACCGCAATCAAGTCCCAAATACTGGTGGACTTCGTAGCCGAATTCACAAGTGATCTCCAACTCAAGTGGAGCACGTGGTAGCCTACCTTGACCATGAGCCAATGATGAGAGAACCCTGAATCCTACACATAGACAGAGCTAGCAACATCCATGGCAATGGAGCGGGGCTACACCTCTTTAGTCCTTGGGGAGGAACCTTCAAGAGGTCAATCCGCCTAAACTTCCACACCACCAACAACGAAGCCAAATATGAGGCTCTAGTAAAAGGATCCTTGCTAGCAAAGGAACTAGGGGCTAGGATGATAAAGATCCGAAGTGACTCCCAATTGGTGGTCAACCAAACCAACGGGGAATATCAAGTCATGAACCTTTCCTACTTTGCTACAACGAGGAAATAAAAAACTTAAGAAAGCCTTTCAAGAGTGCAACATCAAGTACATAGCTAGAGAGGATAACTGCGTGGCCGACGCCCTAGTCAGACTCTCAACTACCATCACTACCCAAGTTATGAAACCATTCCAGTAACATGGGTCGAGCATCTTATCTTGACGACTAAAGAGGAATCTCTCCCGTCGGCGTAGAGGGTGAAAAATTGTGGGTCACCCTCATACGCCAGCTCCTCAAGATTGGAACCAGGCCAGAAGATAGAAACATGGCCATCTACGTCGAAAGACAAACCGCTAAGTACACTATCCTGGCTAACACCCTCTACCGCAGGTCCATGGAGGGACCATTGTTCAAATGCGTGGAAGAACTTGAAGCCATCCAGTTATTCTTCAAGATCCATGAAGAAGATTGTGGAAACCACACAGGAGGACAGTCATTTGCCCACCAAGTAATCTCCGTCGGGTTCTATTGGCCGACCCTACACAAGGACGCAAGGGAGTTCATGAAAAGGTACAAAAAATGCCAAAGATTTGAGGCTACCTCTCATGCAAGCGCCAAACTACTACATACAACAATCGCACCATGGCCATTTATGTTGTGGGGGATGGACCTCATAGGCAAAGTGTCCAAAGGAACTGCCCAAAAAGGGTACATCCTAATACCCACAGACTATTTCACCAAGTGGGTGTAGGCAGAATCATTAAGAAGAACTGGAGAAGTCGAAGTAATTAAATTCTTGTGGATCCAAAGGAAATCAAGACTGACAACGGAGCCCAATTTACTAGCGGCAAAGTAAAAGAGTTCTGTGATAAATTTGGGATCAAGCTCGTGTTTTCCACACCAAGATACCCCGAAGTTAACAGGCTAGCAAAGGAACCAAACAAGACCCTGATGAACACCCTAAAAAAGAAATTAGAAGATCACAAGTCCTGATGGGTGGAAGAAATATGCCTCCATCACCGTAGCGATCACCTCTCTCACCTAATCTCTTTTGGCGACCTTCCCCTTACCCTTCCTTGACCGAACAGACTGCATCAGAGGCTCTCCTCCAGAAGAAGAAGACACATCCACCACTTATGGACAAGAGCAGGACCGGGTACCCTCACTCTATTTGAGCTTATGGGTGCCACGACCAAGCGAGAGGGACCTACATCCTCTGGAGCAGACGTCTAAGAGGGTAAAGACTTGTGATAACTCTTGTAAAAGAGTTATATTCTCTTGATTTTAGTCCGTTTTAGAGAGCCTTTCGTCTTTGTTTAACCAAATAAATGTTGTTTTGGTCTTCTATTTAGTTGTTCGAGTCCTCTTATGTTTATTTCTTGTTTTGGAGCAAATAACGATGTTTTTAGAGGATTGGAGTGAAAATTTCATGCAGGAATTTACCATGTTTTTAAGCTCGTGCTTAAGCATGAAAAGAACGATGCTGCAGCATGGCGACCTGGGCAGATTTTTAGTCAAACTCGAGTCAAATAGTTAGATGACGTGGGCCACTCAATTAGCTGAGTTGGGAGTCCGAAATAGCTGAAATTCACCCATTTTTCTAAGGGCAGTGTAGGGAGCAAAGCTAGAAGAGGAAACCTAAGTTGGGGGAGGTATAAATACTACATTTGGAGGAGAGAAGGGGAGCCCCATTTTTTAATTTTCACTTCATCTCCACCAAATCGTAGAGAGAGAGGGGAGCACAGCTGGGGAAGAAAGAAATTAGCTGGGGAAAAATCTTAAAGGTGGAGAAGAGAAGAACGAGCTGCAGTTTGCCACGAAGAGAGATCAACTAGAAGTCGAGGAATCGTTCCTCTTGTTAATCGATCGAAGGGGGAAACTTTATCTTTGTCTTCTTTACCTTCGATTTCAGCTTTTTAATCATGAATGTTACATTTGAAGGATTGATTTCAGCTCTTACCTTTGTAAATATGAGCTAAACTAGTAAACCTTGGACTATGGATGAAGCTTGCATATTTTGATTTTCTTGTGCAACGTTGTTGTTAATGACATGGAGTTTGAGCTTTTGAAGGTTTAATTCTCTTAATTGCAATCCTTGTGGGAGCTTGTGTTTGTGATTTATGCTTAATCTTGGTTTGGGAAAATTAAGATTATGAGTAGAAACCTCAATTGCCACACAATATGTTGCATAGGAATATGTAGATGTTGTGTTTGTTTAAATGCCTAAGAGAGTTGTGAATAGTGCTGAACTTAATTGAATTTGGGCATAAGAATATGTTAAATTAAATTAAGAAAGGCAATCTCATCTATTTTGGAAAATCTAGCTGGGAATAACAATTTTGGCATCAACTTACTCTGTGTTGTTGCTATGCTGTAGCATGTCTGACTGTAGCAAGTGATTCCATAGCCTAGGTCGTTTCTCTCATTCGAGTTAATTCGTATTATTCTTCCTTGTTTTTGTCATCCCCTATTTTTATGATTGCTGTTATTTCCTTATTAATTCATGCCTAGATTAATTAAACAAACCAACTCATTTTTCCTCATTAATTAAATCAAGTTGAGTGTTTGTGCACCTTACCCCTTCCCTGTGGATCGATACTCGGAGAATACTCCGTTTTATTATTACTTGTGACTGTGTGTACTTGCACTAGTGTGTTTCACGCACGCTACAAGTTTTTGGCGCCATTGTCGGGGAAGGCGATTAAGTTGTTGCTATTCAATTCGCTTGGTTTGTTGACTTTATTTTATTGAATTTTATCTATAAAAAAGAAAAAAAAGAGAAGTAATATGTGCTGTGTTGTTTTTGCATAGGTATGATTTTTGGTGCTATGCTGGAACTACCTCAGGTTGTGTCATGTGTTTATTGCGATGGACAACATCTATTCTCTGATTGCCAGTTCAATATTGACTCGATGAACTATGTGGGACATCAATGGGGCAGCATACATAACCCATGTTCAACGACATACAACCCGTGATGGCAGCAACACCCGAATTTCTCTTGGGCTGCGCCACAAGCTGCAGCAGGGTTAAGTCAGCAGCAACATCAGCAACAACAACAGAACCAGATTATAATTCCAGGTTACCAGAAGCCACAGCTTGAGCAAAAACATTATCAGCACCTAACAGCACAACAGCAGTTGCTGCTGCAGCAAGACAACTCACTTGAGGCGATGCTGAAGGAGTTTTTGGTACGAAGTGAAAGTATAGCACAAAGCCAAGAGGAAATTCTTCAAGACCGAGCTGCTACTTTACGCAATATGGAGGTCCAAATGGGGCAGCTGGCCATCAAGTTGAGAAATAGGCCGCAAGAGGATATACCTAGTGACACGGTGAACCAAAGAGAAGATGAAGAAAATTTCAAGGCCATGACATTGAAGAGTGAAAAGGTGTTTGAAGAGGTTACACTTGCAAATATGGGTGAAGTTGAGCCCTCTTCAATCCAAATGGAGGAAAAACATGCTGAATGTGATGCTGAAAAGGTTGAAGAAAAGAACCAAGTTGTTGTTGATGCTGCAGCACTGAAAGAGCAAGCTGCTGCTCGGAAATATATACCTTAAAAAAAAGAGCTAAATTGATTATTAATTTTTTTTTGCAACGTGTTGTGGGTTTCAGAGTAAAGAGGGTGAACCACTTCGAGAAATAGCTCATTCCAAGTTTGGGGGGAAACAGTACGACTCAGAGCAGATGGGAGAATGTGTTTAGACAAAGGAAGCAGGGATGTTGTATAAGAATTCAGAGAGCTTTGCACTCCAGTTGTCGCTGCCAAGTCGCCTTTCATCCTGCACCTGCTGCTGCTATAAAGGATGCTACAACATCTACTGCGCATGCCCCAACATCTGCTACTGCTGCACATAAGAGGAGGTCAGCACCATCAAGGCCAAGTGCTGCAAGAACCACCGGATTGATCAAGTTGCTGGACGATTACCTGCTCAAATTTCTGAAAAATGTGAAAGAGGGAATCCCTCCAACCGGAAAAAGCTCATTGTGGTTTATTCCTCCACTCTATCTCTCTAAAAACCTGTTCTACTTCATTGAATTCTGCTTTATATTTTGATGGGTTGTACCTAATGTTTCTATACTTTGGTGATGTTGATGTGGTGTGATGTTATTTTGTCTTGGATATTATGGTCAGCTCATTTTCGCTTTCTTTATCTAGTCTTTTTATGTCTCTTGTTTGTTGGATACTTTGATCTTGCTGCTCTTCTCTTCTTCGATGATGATTTCTTTTACTTCTTGCTGCTTGTGGATTTGATTGTTGTTTTTGTTGATTCTCATATCTCGATTGTTTCTTAGGTTTAAAATTTTATTTCTTGACGTGCTTTCCATATGATCTCGTGGACTGAAAATCTTTGTTTTGAAAACTTCATTACCTTGCTTGGTCGATTGATTTTTATTGGTTTCATGTCTTTATTTTGCAAGTGTGAATGTTTACCTTCGATTGCTTGTAGTTGCCTTGAGGCGAAATGTGTTTTTATACCACTTGGGATATGATTAAGGCCATTGTTGTTTATTTTGAGCCTTCACTGCTCTTTTCATTTTTAATTAACCATTGCACCTTATTTGAGCCTTAGCTTTGATTTCCTTTGTGTCCTATCTTTTTAAGCCTTCTTATCCTTTATTTTATTATATTGACCCTCATCGTGAGCACCTTAGTGAGTTCAGCCTTTCGGCATTGAGGACAATGTCCGTCCTTAAGTTTGGGGGGTGTGCTCCCGTTTTGGGTTTATTTTATTTCCGAATCTAGTATTTCATTTTTTTATTAATTGACATGTGTAAAAAAAAAAAAAAATCGAGAAAATCAAAAGAAAAATGAAAAAAAACTGAAAAAAAATTGAAAAGAAAGAAATAAAAAAAGTGAAGGAAAAAGAGAGGAAAAATCGAGAGAAATTCAAAAAAAGAAAAGAAAAAAAAAGAGTGAAAATAAAGGGTGAAATTTTTGTTTTTCCTTTTGTTTTTGTCATTTCTATTTGTGTAATAATAGGGGCATTCTTTCTCTCACATGGGATTGTGGTTCTAATTGTTTAAAGTCCTCTAAATAAGTGGTAGAACTCACTAGTGCTCTCGATTTAGTCACTATATCCAAATGTTCCCTACCTTAACCTTAGCCCACATTACAAGCCAATAAAGTCCTTTTGATCCTTGGTGGTGTAATTTCCATTAGTGGAGAGGTTGCTATAAGTAGTTTGAAGTCAAAATAAGTGACCATGATGATCATGAGCATTACTTGAGTTGTGGAGCTGATTTTGATCAATTTGACTTGGCATTGTAATGATGTGCTGTGCTGTTTTGAGAATTCAGATGCTGAAGCATGATAGAAATGAGATGTTAAACTAGTAGGAAGGATCTTGAGATGATTTGATGCTATTTTGATGATTGAATCCCAAGTCTTTTTTTTCAAACTGTGCTGAGAAGTGCAAGAGCAAGAGCTAGCATGAATGAAAATTCCAACTTGTTTGTCTTTCGAGTCGGTTTGTCTCTTTTTGAGGACGATCAACGAGCTAAGTTTGGGGGGGGGGTGATAACTCTTGTAAAAGAGTTATATTCTCTTGATTTTAGTCCGTTTTAGAGAGCCTTTCGTCTTTGTTTAACCAAATAAATGTTGTTTTTATCTTCTATTTAGTTGTTCGAGTCCTCTTATGTTTATTTCTTGTTTTAGAGCAAATAACGATGTTTTTGGAGGATTGGAGTGAAAATGTCGTGCAGGAATTTACCATGTTTTTTAAGCTCGTGCTTAAGCATGAAAGGAACGATGCTGCAGCATGGCGACCTGGGCAGATTCTTAGTCAAACTCGAGTCAAATAGTTGGATGAGGTGGGCCACTCAATTAGCTGAGTTGGGAGTCCGAAAATAGCTGAAATTCACCCATTTTTCTAAGGGCAGTATAGGGAACAAAGCTAGAAGAGGAAACCTAAATTGGGGGAGGTACAAATACTACCTTTGGAGGAGAAAAGGGGAGCCCCATTTTTTTATTTTCACTTCATCTCCCCCAAATCGTAGAGAGAGAGGGGAGCACAGCTGGGGAAGAAAGAAATCAGCTGGGAAAAAATCTTGAAGGTGGAGAAGTGAAGAACGAGCTGCAGTTTGCCACGAAGAGAGATCAACTAGAAGTCGAGGAATCGTTCCTCTTGTTGATCGATCGAAGGGGGAAACTTTATCTTTGTCTTCTTTACCTTTGATTTCAGCTTTTTAATCACGAATTTTACATTTGAAGGATTGATTTCAGCTCTTACCTTTGTAAATATGAGCTAAACTAGTTGACCTTGGGCTATGGATGAAGCTTGCATGTTTTGATTTTCTAGTGCAATGTTGTTGTTAATGACATGGAGTTTGAGCTTTTGAAGGTTTAATTCTCTTAATTGATATCCTTGTGGGAGCTTGTGTTTGTGATTTATGCTTAATCTTGGTTTGGGAAAATTAAGGTTATGAGTAGAAACCTCAATTGCCACACAATATGTTGCATAGGAATATGTAGATGTTGTGTATTTTTAAATGCCTAAGAGAGCTGTGAATAGTGCTGAACTTAATTGAATTTGGGCATAGGAATATGTTAAATTAAATTAAGAAAGGCAATCTCATCTATTTTGGAAAATCTAGCTGGGAATAACAATTTTTGCATTAACTTACTCTGTGCTGTTGCAATGTTGAAGCATGTCTGACTGTAGCAAGTGATTCCATAGCCTAGGTCGTTTCTCTCATTCGAGTTAATTCGTATTATTCTTCCCTGTTTTTGTCATCCCCTATTTTTATGCTTGCTGTTATTTCCTTATTAATTCATGCCTAGATTAATTAAACAAACCAACTCATTTTTCCTCATCTATTAAATCAAGTTGAGTGTTTGTGCACCTTACCCCTTCCCTGTGGATCGATACTCAGAGAATACTCGGTTTTATTATTACTTGTGACAGTGTGCACTTGCACTAATGTGTTTCACGCACGCTACAACTTGGTGAAAGGGGGTGGCAATCTACTCCATCTATTTTGGGAATCCGATGCGGAGGACTTGGCCAAACAACAACAAATGAATCCTAAAACTCTACGAGAAATCTTACCCCCCAAAAAATCCATTACGCACTCCACAAATAAATAACTTAAGAGATGAGAGGAAAACGATCACCAATAACCTCACCAATGGGGGAAAACTAACTCGGTAAGATGATCATAATTGCCGTAGTAAATTGCTATAGAATGAAAGGATATACCTCAATTGTAGAGCAAGAAAATCAACGATGATGTGACTCCTATAGCAGGCAACAACTCACATTGCTGTAACCTCCAATAACTACCCTGCACAACCCACGTATTTACAGTTATACTAAGCATAAGCGACAAAACTGCCCTCAACTCCCGCGCACGATTTTAAAAGCTGCAACGAGGATTCACAATCCGAAATAGCATTGATCACTGTAAAATTATACAGATTAATTTCAGAATAGTGGCAAATAAATTTATAAGAGTACCCTAAGGTTGTCGAACCCAAAGGAATTGTGTAACAAAATTATTTCATGTACTAGCTATAATCCTAAGATCTATTGTTTGAGTAAATAGAAATCAGGGTTTTGAGTTTAAAAAGTATAGATGACAGTACGAAAATTTAATAAGTTTTGAAAGCAAAATTTAAAGACACAGACTCTAGGGCGAGCAACTAATCAGAATACATGTAAATTAATTGACTTGCATTAGTGGAAATCATAAAAAATATTATAATTTCTAGATCAGACAATTATAGTCTAGGTTACTATTATGTGAATGTGTGTGCTTTGTCGGCCTCAATAACATAGTAATTAATAATCAACCTTTTATAATTCTACAGAGTAATCCCTACAATTATTATCTTCCCCTAGGATAGATATTTTAATTGTATTCAAATTCCTTTTCCTGTTATTAATTTTCTCCTCTCAGTCTTTCAATTAATAACTATGAACCTATTAATTTTATATCTCGATCTGAATTCAATTATAGACTCTAATAATTAAAACAGGAATTCAAAACCATGCAATTTGTGGTAATCAATTAAACATGCATTCAAGACTAATTATTCACTGCCCTAGAACCCGCTAGGGTTTTTAGCCAGTCATCGCAGATAGAAAACCAAAACAAAAAACATATAACTGAAGTGCATAAAAATAACTTACAAGAAATAAAGTACTTCGAATGTTGGGAAATAAAGGATGTTGAATGCTTTAAAGGTCCAAGGCTGAATTCTATAAGAGATAAGATTAGATTTGATGCATATCCATATCCACATATCCTATATTGAATATATCTTCAATCCTGAGTTTCCAAGGCTTTCAATTTGATATATCTCTTCAATTTTGATCAATTCTCGCCCAAGGTTTGTATAAATCTTCCAGAAACTCATCTAAAATACGTGTGTGGGTCGACGTGGCTCCGCGTGGGTCGACGCGAAGTCCATGTTGACCGGTTTTGGCTGCGTCGATTGATTCTGCGTGTCCTCACAGTTTTGGCCATAACTTTTGCTCCTGAACTCCGATTGACCCGATTTAAGTTGCATTGAAAAGCTAATTCAAAGAGCATTCGATATACATGATCCATTAGCTCAAATTCTAAGAGTATAGGAAGTAGTGGCTATTTATTTAAACATCCACTACTTTTGGTATGAATTTTCGGTGAATTCGACCTCAAACCTGCAAAAATACACCACTACAAGCACAATACCCTCCTAGAGTGACTCATGAAATAAAACTAACTAAAATAAACTAAAATGCGACCAAAAACAAAGATAAATCAAACCAATAATGAGTGAAAATATGAACTCATCAAGCATGACTCGGAAAACAGGACCTAGGAACACGACCACATGGTCTGGAAAACTCAACAAACAAGCATAAATCGGAGCCCCCACATGAGTTCCCTATAGGGACGCACGAAGCGCTGTGCATGAGAGCTTAGCTCCCATAAAGCGGGAGACCCTACGGGATATCCCCCCACCCACTTCGTGATTTCGGACCCACGATTCAAGCCCGCAAGATAGTTCCACGGAGCTACTTGCATTCTTGTGTAAGAGCCTACAAATAGGCCCCTACACCTATCTAACTCACCCACGGGGAGATTGACCATCCGAGGGAGACTAGGATCACATGAGGTCCTCTTTAGGGCTCCCGATGCCTCCTTACGAGAAGCTCAGAACTTCTGCCATTTGAGAACTTGCATGTGATAGGCGCGTCCCAATTGTTTGAACTTGGGGTCTCCCTGGCGATCAACCTCAAGCCCGAAGGGGCTATTGTTGGGCCTTAATTTGGATGGGCTAAAATAGGTTAGCCCAGTATGATTAAAGACGGCCCAGACGCGAAGGCCCATCACTTAGTGAAGATCCTTGCCAAAGTTCATGCAGTCCCCAGCAGGCTGTGTTGGGAAATTTGGCTAAGTTTCCCTTCCCCAGTAGCTACTTGCTT